>JAEQML010068045.1:0-18579 GCA_016904865.1 Pissodes strobi | reverse complement strand
AAATCAACTTCCGCAGCAGGAATTTGTCAAAACAATTAAAAAATTACACATTACGCAACACGGTACATTAAGTACAATACAATAAGTATCATTCCTATATAAACATTCACAAAAATACTACACTTAAAAAAGAAGCTGACAATAACAATCCTACTGCACTATGTTTATAGTCACTTATGAGCCTTTAAAAAGGTTTCAAACTCCGAAACTGTATAGAAAACATTGCTGAAAAGTAGTTGCTTAATTTTGGTTTTGAAGCTCACTATTGAGGTTGATTGCTTAACTTCCATAGGTAGCAAATTGTAAAGATGGCTTCCAGAATAAAAAGGTGACTTTCTATATAATTCATGTTTGAGCTTTGCAAGAAGCAAATTATTTCTACCCCGAGTGTTGTGTTGGTGTCGATCACCTACTATAGGCAGTTTATTCCTATTTTTAAATATAACTTCAAGAATTTTCAAAATGTAAATACCAGATACTGTCAAAATCTTTTTTTCTCCAAAGATATTTCGACATGATTGTCTAAAGGGGATATTAAAAAGAATCCTAATAATGCGTTTTTGAATCACAAACACTCTCTCCAAATCCCCAGCCCTACCCCAAAGCACTATGCAGTAACTAAGTACGCTGTATACTGAGCTGTAGTATACATTCATTAACTCCCTTAAATCCAATGACTTCTTTAGTTGGTTTATAAGAAAAGCACTCTTACTTAATTTTCTACAAACAGCATTAATGTGTTCAGACCAGTCCATGTGCTTGTCGATCATTATCCCAAGAAATCTAGCTGAATTCGAGCATGAAATAGATTTACCTTTAAAGTCAAAAACAAGATTATTTGGTTTTCTATACTTATTGCAAATTTCAACCGCATCAGTTTTTGCATGATTTAGCATGAGTTTATTGGATACACACCAGTCATCGATTTCAGTTAGACATGAAAGGACTTTTCGTTGTAGGTTAATTGGATCTGGATCGGAGATAACGGCTGTAGTGTCATCACAAAAAATAAAGATCCTAGCACTTTTAACAAAATCTGCCAGATCATTAATGAAAATTGTAAAGATATGTGGACCCAAAACACTACCTTGAGGTGTACCCAAACCCATTACAAACTCCGCAGAAAGTTCTTCTCCAATCTTTACACTAAATGGTCGGTCGGCCAAAAAAGACTGAAACATCGTGTTTATGTTACCTCTAATTCCCACTCTATCCAACTTCATAGCAACAAAATTAGGATCCACTGAGTCAAAAGCACGCGAGATATCAAACAGCAAAAGCATTACATGCTCATTTCTGTCTACGCAGTCAAAAATGTGCTGTGTTAATTCCACTCCAGCACTTTCTGTAGATAGGCCTTTACGAAAACCGTGTTGACTGTAAGAGAAAACATTTTGAGCATTAAGGAAATGTGACGCTCTGTCATGAATCACTTTTTCAAAAATCTTTGAAAATATACTCAGAAGTGCGATAGGTCGATAATTTTCAATATTATTTTGCTCTCCCTTTTTAAAAATGGGTACAATCACTGATTTTTTAAGTTGTTCGGGAAATAGGCCTTGTTCCATTGATTTGTTTATAATTATTGACAATATTATCGAAAGCTCTTCAACACATGCTTTTATAAGACAAGCAGGAATGTTATCAGGTCCAGTTGATTTTTTGTTTGGTAGAGATTTAATTATATTTGCGATTTCTATTGAGGTAGTCGGTAAAAAGAACATAGAGTCTGAAACATGTTTCCCAAAAGTACATTTATCCGATAGCTGGGTGCCAAAATGGGTATATAGTTTATCCCTTACAACACCAGAAAGATATTTACAAAATTCATTGGCAATATCATTCTTATCCGTTAATGTTTTATCTAATATGTTTATTTCCGTTATTACATTTACTTTTCTTTGTTTATTATTGAGTTTATTTATGAGATACCAGCCTGCTCTTGTTTTATTTTTCGCCTCGTTAATCAATCTATTGTTTAATGCTATCTTTTCTTTTCTTATTCTATAACGAATTCGTTGTTTAAGTTCAGGCAATATTGTTACCTATTGTTGAAGTGCGTTGTATTTTGTGTCTGGATAATATTTAAATTTTTCCGACTGGCTTTATATGGCAAATGTACGATAACGATGCATCTTAGGTAAAAAAAAAAAAGAAAAAAATATATAAATTAAAAGGCAGGGCTCGTTGTGCTCCCCTTGTCGCAGAAAAGAAGGACTGCATTTCCTGTGAGATCAGTTATCGTCCGCGTACCGAAAAAAACAGATTTGAAGCAGTAGAAACTCCAGAATCTTTAAATTACAAGGCTGGGCCCGTTGAGCTCCCTTTGTCGCAGAAAAAATAGTGGGCTGGTCCCGTTTCGACCCCCCACACTGTCAGATCCTTTTAGAGCAAGTAGCTCGCATCTCGACCCGTTGGTTGCATGCCAAAAAGATGAGTTATACCAGCTGCAATCGCGTAACTTTCCCAAACACGGGTGTTATTGAGCCCAGAATATCTGACATAAAATCAGCAAAGTTAAGCATCACTAATGTTATTGTCTGTTTCCGTAAATGGGTAGTACGTGCATGGTTAATTTGAGTAGATGGATTAGTTGGGTTAGTCCCTGCATCTTTCTGTCTCATTTTATTATTGAATTTGTAATTTTACGGTTACATTTCTTGCTGTGTCCTTGACTTATCATATATTTATTTATTCATTTATTGTAACTGCTACATTTTATTTTTACACTGGCTTGTTTGAATTTCTGCAATTTTATGTGAGAGATCTATCGTCGGTTAGTTATCTTGGGTTATTTTTTATATTAGTTTTTACTTTTTATTGTTTATTGCTTTGACATATAAGTGTTTGAAATTACAAGATCTTTCTGTCTCACCTTGTCCTAGTTAATCTATGTCTGGGGTAAACTGTACTTTACGAATGTTGTAGTTACGAGTTCTCTTCTACATTAATAAAATCCACCTGCGAGTGAGATGGCATATTTTAATTACGTGGCAAGTAAATCAGTTGTTTGGCATCTAACGACTTTTATTTCTAGCATTAGGAAGGCAGTCTATTTTCAGGGCGGATTTTATGTCTTAACTTAGTAAGGTATAAAACTCGGAGCGACAGATGAAAGTGGTCCTAGAAGGGTAGGTAATTATCAGGTTAATAGGAAAGGAGCGTATATCATACTCTATAACAATTACTACAAATACAACGTAATTTGGGTCCTAACCAACCATTTGCGCAAGCGCTATCAACAAATGGTAATAATCGTATTATATAACGATCACAGCTACGCCTTTACTTCTGACATGCAAATGCATGCCTTGGGTATGGGTTGTTTCAGAGTAGGTAAAATATCGGTTAGCATTGTTCGACTTTCACGCAAGTTTTAAAGGATATTTTTAGTGTCAATAATAGTTCTTATAGCTTTTAGGGGTGACATGTAGTATGGCAGTATTGTAGTATGTATTATTTGTTTTATTTTCAACCATATTTTTTTCTACAACCAACTTGGGTACATTTAATTTTCTTTTTATTTTTTTATTTCATTTGAAATTTCGATTCTTAAAAAACTATATTATAAAACGGGGACCAAAGACCTATAAACAATTCAAAAGTACATCTCAGTCGAAAGGACATGCGCATCTTAGTAATCGGGTAAATTGTAAATTTACCAAGCCTTTGAACAATAGACATTATTATTGTTTTTAACTAAAGTGCTTTGTTTATCATCTCTTCTCACCTAATGTAGATCGATCCCGAATCTGAGCTACATATCATGCACGCCATTCCAAGACGTGGCGTCACGTCATATAGGTCGTAACAGTAAAACTTTATTATACAAAGTGGCACAAGTCGTCCTATAAACAATATAAATTACACCGCCAATCTCAAGACCCACACACTTTTCTCTGCCTGACAATGATCAACGTCATTTACTTAGTAACCGCGTATAACTGTTGTTAATTTGCGAAAGTCGCAGTCGACAAGGCAACCAAAATTTTATATACGTTTTCCTGCGCATGCTTTCACGAAACAGGATATCACCACAGATCTAGACCACTTATACTTTGCCACCGGTAGACACATTGTATTCCATACGTGTGATGCCCAACTCTAGTCAACGATTTGTGGTCCCGGAAACTAATACTTAAGGAATCGGGTTTTGGTACCACTCAAAAACGTGACGCGTCACTCGAACCGGTAGGCTGGAAGCGCCAGCCAAATGCAGATCGCAACGTCTCTCCTAATCGAGCCAAATTACAAGACGATAATGTACAGGGTCTTTCCTTATATTTAGACAGCGTCTACTGGGCTTATTATAAAAGACAGAAGAAAACTTTAAATACAAAAGTTGGAGGATTTATCCTAAATCGCCAAACAAATGTTAGGTAAAAAAACAAATAAATATCGCAAAGTAAGTAAAAAATACTAACTTGGTAATTTTTTAATGGAACACCCTGTATATTTTTACACATTTGGATTGATCGAAAAAGACATATTTCATGAATAATGTCCTATACCTATCTCTAACGGTTTTTGAAATATTGACAGTTGAAAATCGACCATTTACCAAGTTTGACAGCTTATAAAATCTAAACGGCTAAAGAGACAACAAAACGGTTTGCACTTTCCTATATTGGTTTTTCATAAGCGATCGTACGACTCTAACTTTAGATTTAACCAGAGGTTAAAAAATCCCGGATAAATTTAACCTCTGGTTAAATAAAAAGTTAGTGTCATACGATAGCTTATGAAAAACCAATATAGGAAAGTGCATACCGTTTTGTTCCATCTTTAGCCGTTTGGATTTTACAAGCTGTCAAACTTGGGATATGGTCGATTTTCAACTGTCAATATTTCAAAAACCGTTAGAGGTAGGTATAGGACATTATTCATCGCACAATCCAAATATGGAATAATATACAGGGTGTTCCGTTAAAAAGTTACCAAGTTAGTATTTTTTACTTACTTTGCGATATTCATTTGTTTTTTTACCTAACATTTTTTGGCGATTTAGGATAAATCCTACAACTTTTGTATTGAAAGTTTTCTTCTATCTTTTATAATAAGCCCAGTAGGCGCTGTCTAAATATAAGGAAAGACCCTGTACATGATTCTCAAAATTATGAAAAGCAAGCGAATAAAACAGAAATAACACGGCATATTTTAATGAAGCAATTACCCATTGTTAGGTAATATTGGGGAAACACCCCAACAAGTGTATTAACTTATCATTTTTCACCGGATAAGTTGATGATAACACCCTGTATGTATGTATCATAAATGAGTCATGATGGGTCCACGAGTAGGTTTATTTCACCCCGGGTACAACCCAATTTGTGCATTTAAATTAGCATATGCCAGTTCTTCAAAACCTCTTAGTCCAAACCTGGACGGACGATCCCTTAGTTCGAGCTTGTACACTAGTACTGCCGGTATAATAGATTACAATATAGCAAACTTTCACTCGTAAAGGAAATCGTTCTTAATCGTTTTCAATTCAATATATTTTTGTCTCAATGAGCATTGTGAAAATAGTCTGTCAAAGAAAGAAAGAAGATGTTTTCCCCCTCTCAGATAAAAACCGACGCGAAGCTTTCCCGCGTTATTGTCCCTCCCGAAAATGTAAGAAAGATCATATTTCAGTACAGTTAAAATACTCACTCGAGCAACAGCTAAGTTGCTGTTCGCTGTCATTTCGCGCCAAATAGGCCATTTTCTAGTTTTGTTTGCACAGATATTGGAAATATCTGGTGTACCTCAGTTATGTTTGTTCAAGCTTAGACAAAGACCTCCTTTGGGCGTTTTTAGCGCGATTGTGAGACTACAGAATCGTAATATCTCTCGTCAAGAAGAAGTAAAATGGCGGATTAACGTTGCTGGTCGAATAATTCTTGTAAGCAAGATGAAAGCTGGATGTATGGTTTCCGTAAAGACAAAAATTAAGTTGGAAAGTAACTAAGTAAAATCTTTCCCCGTTGAAGACAGGTAAATCAGAGTCAAGGTGCAAAGGTACGCTGTGTGAACATTGCTTAGTTGGAGAACTAAAAGTATAAAAATAAAAAATATAGAAAACTCATTTTTAAATCAAACAATCAAGACTTTTTACTAGATATTAATAATTAGGAAACCTTTTGTATATTTATTTTCTATGTGAGTATGTATGAAGGATGAATGAATGTAAGTAGGTTCAGAACTATTCAAAAATAGTACTTATATGTTTACATTAATTGCAAATGAATAATTGCATTATTAAAGTACACTAACATACCTATCGAGTTTCAATTCACATAATCTATGCTCAAAACCCCATCACCCTATTCTAATACAGTCCACTACTTTAATTGCTAGTGGCAATTATACTGTTAATTGCTACCTTCACCTTTGTGGTCAAAACAAGTTAAGTAAATTAATTTGTTTGTGTTGGGGAAACACCCCAACACGTGTAGAAACTATCGTTTTTCACCGTATAGTTTGGTGAGAACACCCTGTATGTATGTAGAATGAATGAGCCATAACTAAACACAAAATAGATTTATTTCACCCCGGGTACAACCCAATTTGTACATTTAAATCAGCAAATGTCAAGTTCTTTAATGCTCCTTAGTCCAACCCTAGACGGACGATCCCTTAGTTCGAACCTGTAAACCAAGTACTGTCAGTATAACAGGTTACAATTCAGCAACTCTTCATACGTAAAGGAAAACGTTTGTAATCGTTTTCAAGTTAATGTATTTTTGTCTCCGTTAGAATCAGTCTGTCAAATAAAGAAAGAAAACAGCTTCTACCCTTGTAATTTCAAATGAATTCGGCAGGCGCCAAATCCCCACTCTTTATTTGATCGTGGCGCTAGTAGCCGCTCGACGAAAGAAATTCAATTCAGTGCGTAGCAAACACTCATTCGCGTAGGATCTGTCTAGTCACAGCTCTCCTAGTTTCCGCGCCAAAAACATCTAGCCCTGTCCTAGCTCTGTTTGAGGCAATTAATTAGTTTGAAAGTGTCTTACATCCACTAAAATGTACTAGATCAGTCCAGCTGCTCTCTAGCCTCACAGTTCAGTTAAGACGTTCGCTTAAATAGCAGTAAAACGTGCTGTTCTCCGGCCAAAGGTCAAGTTCCTTTTTGGGCCAATTTCTCTTGTATGCACGAATATTAGAAAATATTTCGTGCACCTCAGTTATCTTTGTCCAAGGTTTGGACAAAGACCTCCTTTGTGCTTTTTAAAAGCAATTCTTCGAAGTTAGAAACGATAGCATCCCCGTTCCCGTTGGAACATAAAATGGCGGAAGGCAGACTGACATTCCTGGTCGAATTCCTGTAAAGCAAGGCAGGTAAAGCAGGCGAAGGGACAAGGTATGATGTGTGAAAGTTACTAAGTTGAAGACGAAGTCTAAAAATAATAAAGATAAAAACTAATTTCAATAATCAAGACGCTTCAGTAGACATTTTTAAATTTAAGAAACCGTTTGTAATTTTAGTTTTATACTGGAACGAATGATGAGTGATTGAAAGTTTTAGTCTAAGAATTGTATATATATTTTCTATTTAACACTGTTGATTTATCTCCATTATATTTAAATGCAATTTACACCTGCATTATTAAATTATATCAATACCGAATACATGTTTCAATTTCTCACCACCCTATGTTATACTGTTCATTAAAAGTGGTTAATTAGAATACCACACCCTTCTTTATGGTCTTAAGCAATAATAAAAGAATTAATTTGTGTATCCCGACCAGTTTGTACCGACCAAGTAACATATTGAGGGTATACATTCATTCCTCAGGATTTATTATAAGCCCTAAATAACCCAATTTTCTAGGAAGGCTAAGAACGCAAGTAAACAAAATCCAAGTAGTTCCAAATTGACAAACAAATGACGACAAACAATCACGAAAGGAAACGTAAACAAAGAAAAGCATAGAAAGACCGTCCGGGAATTCAGTCAATAAAATCACTTGCAGAAGATATAGGTCCAGAAATGCATTAAAATTAGAATTTACTGCACCCTCGCAAAAAAAAAACATATGAGGCCATTAGACACTTTAAGTAAAATTTGAAGGTAAATTAAATGATATTCAGTAGGTTCTCGAAATAAGATTTAAGTTTAAGCTCTAGCAATTCCCTTAATATTTAATTTTTTATTTTATTTATAATTATTTCATTTTATGGGTAATCCGTTTCTTCATTTCAGGAAGACAACGAAGCACAGTGGAGGTAAACTGATGGATTGTACCCATAATTAACTAAAGAAGTATTAATACAGCATGTAATATGACCAATATATTATGATACCATTATTATATGTGCCTATTCTCATTTTGTATCCTTTTTTAAAACAACCCTCGTAAAACATCTCTTCGGATTCTTCACTAAATGCTGAATCACATTTGATGTTTAAGAAATCTAACGGAATAGTGCGTTAACCACTTAAAAGCTCATGTTCCTTGTTTGAGACAAATGAATATTTGGCTTATAAAGCAAGCGAAACAAGTACGTATTGTATTTTATTTCCTGTTTTTAAATTTTTGTTTCAAATTAAATAATAGTCATGGCGCAAATATATAATACTACTGTGGTAACTACTCGCTAACGCTCTAATAGCAATCCATTTATTTACAATATCCAGCCCTATAATTTCATGCCACAAACAACCCTAATAATTTAACTTACAGCGAGTTATCGGCAAATTTGCACTAACAAAACGGACTTTTATTGCGAAATCTATTGTCTCAAAAACACGCCAAGGGGGCAAAAGTGAAAGAACGGCCGGGTGGATTTGCCGTAGTTTACCTGTCGTGATGTATCAAATAAATCGGCCTCACTGCACGCCACCGCATCGATCTCGACAAAATTGTCCTTCGGCTCTACCGGTGATCGATTATTTTCCTCCAGATTTTTGGTGCGAACAGATCTTACGAACTAATTTGGGGAAACGAAGGGCAGATGTTAAGGGTAGCTGGCCACGAATTAAACAAGAACATTTGATTAGAAAGTTCTATATTTAAATTTTTTGGTGAATTTGCTTTAAATTAATGAGTATAATGTCTTATTGGTGTCGTAGTGTTTTACTTATAATTTAGGGCAATATTATAACTGTTGACTTTGAGAAAATACAGTTGGGACCAAAACGAGTTTAATGATTTCGGTCATTTAATAAAAAATCGATCAAAAATTAAATTTGCTAGGCCGAAGCTTGTTGTATAGAATAGAATAGAACAGTGTTCATTTACGACCACCAAATTAATTTTTATAATTTTTTTAATGTTCAGCACACACACAAAAGGAAAAGGAAAATCCTATACCACTCAACGAGTGTGCGGAGAAGATGATGGACGTTAGACTTGAAGCGTGTAGATTGTAGTTTTCGAAAAAGATGTTACTCCAAAGTTCTTTCCAGAGCGAGGTAGTCCTCCAGACAAAGAAGTCCCACAACAGGGACGTCCTAAGTATTCGCAGCTGAATCGTATGTTGATCAGCAGCTTGTACCTGACGCACAACTTTGGGTGGAGTCATAAGTGCCAGCTCGTTCGAATACCTTAGTATTCTCCTAGAAGCAACGTTGTCGAAAACAACGTTGTTTCTAGGAGAATACTAAATGGGGACATTTTCAAGTACAAAAGAAACCTCGGAAACACTCCCGAAAGCTAATGTAAACAAAAAAAAAATCAAGGACAAACCATTATAGAAATTTGCTAAATAAGGTCTATTTGCAACCAGAAATAGACACCAGATGCATTAAAATTAGAACTCACGACACTCATACAAGGTATATATTTTGTAAAACTAAGGAATTATGTGACTACTTATGTAAAAAAATTTAGACTAAGTTAAAATTGATGACTGAAGTACAAGATTCTGAAATCAACCTAATATTAAATATTTCTTTAAGGTAACCACATGTGTGACTCCCTTCACTCTTTCCGTAGGAGACTGAAATAAGAGGATATAATCAAAACAGATAGTCAAATCACTAGAACAAGATATGAATGTAAATTACTGTAGCTGATTGGAGAAGTATTAATATACTATGTATATTTATGCCAAATTTTGAAATTTAATCCTTATTTATACAAATTCTTCCAAAGTATTTGCTCCATTCTTGACAGCACGGTAAATAAAACAATAGTCGATAAACTTTAACTTATGTTAGTAATCAATTATATTATAATTTTCTGATAAGATGTCACGAACTATGTTTGATGAACAGACGATATCAGAAAGTAGTTTTATTTGTAAAAAAAAGAAACAAACAATAATTAAAATTTAAATATAGTTAGAGTATCGCTGATAGTTAATATACATCATATTACATATTATCTTCATTTGTGCCATGAACACGTTCGCAACAAGCATACATGCTATTTCGTAGTCTCGAATCGATCTGGTCGAAATACAATTACTTACTTTGACTAAAATTATATAGGTTGTATATTATAAAGTCAATACGTCAAAGAACTTAGATTGGCTACAATGGACGTGCAATGAATTTTCCAATGCAAATAGCAATCCAAATTGATATCTAGAATTTTAACACTATCCTTAAATTCAATACGGGATATATTAATAGTTTTACATATTGTAACGCTTTTACTTTGATTCTAATTTTTAGGCGCGATACCATCACTCCAGAATTAGAGGAAAAAGGTAATATCCAAAATAAAGATCAGAAAACTTTAAAAAATTACCACTACAAATGCAGAGGTCAGAACGAGCTGTCCGCGAAGCGAACAAATTAGACTCTAAGCTCAATATGTCGGAGAGTAGGGGTGGGTTATTTATATTATGCGCTACTTACTTAAAGACTACTTAAGCCAGAAAGTCCCTAATTTGGAAAGTGAAGCCCGGTTAAGCTTAAGCTTCGCAGAACAAAAGAAAGCTGAGCAATTTAAAATAATGTTCACAAATGAAATAGACACCTGATAAAATAGAAAGTTGTGCGTCAAAAATTTGTTAAGAAAAATGAATAGAACAACAAAAATCAAAGGTAGTCAGAATAATTTGATTATCGAGCCAAAGTAAATCGGAACTAATACTCTTAAAATGTGTCCATAAATTGAACGAATAATGAAATCAATGAGGTTAAGTTATACCTAGGTAGTTCGACTCGGTTCAATTGTACGGCTTGCTAATAGACAATAAAAACAATAACTAGAAGTTAAGTTAAGATAGTAGCGTTCATACCAAAGACAGGGTGACGATCACAAGAGGAACCAAAGTCTTACCGCCCCATTAGTTTAACCTCCTTCCTTCTTAAAACGATGGAAAAGGTTATCGATAGGCACGTCAGAAGCAAGTTCCTTTCTAATGATCCACTGCATGCAAAACAATTCGCATAGCAACCATCGACATCTACCACCCATGCTCTTCAAAATCTCGCCCGCGATATAAAGAAGGCACTGGCTGAAAATAAAGTGGCGCTGTGTGCATTTCTAGACATAGAGGGTGCATTTGACAACACCTCCCTCACATGAACCCATTCAGCATGCCACAAGTAGCAGAGGAGTAGGACCAACCACTATATGCTATCCAACCGTGAAATCACCGCGACCATTGGAGAAACAGCCGTCAAAGTCAAAGTAATAAAGAGATGCCCTCAAGGAGGGGTCCTATCGCCCTGCTTTGATCTCTGCTTGTTAACGTCGTACTGGTAAGATTAATTGAAGCAGGCTTTGAAGGTTACGCAGATGACCTAGTTATAATAATAAGAGGCAGGCATGACGACGTTCTCTCAGAACCCAAGCAAAACCGTAGTGATCCCATTCACAAAAAGAAGGAAGCTGAACCTTAAAGCACCAACTTTGAGAGGGACAACAGTAGAGCTTTCAAAAGAGGTTAAGTATCTTGGCATCGTTCTTGACCAGAAACTAACCTGAACCCACACCTGGAAAGATCTATCAAAAAAACAACGGCAGCGCTTTGGGCCTGTCGACGACTCTTTGGTAAAACATGGGGCCTAAAACCCTCCATCACCTGGTGGTCCTATAACACTATTGTAAAGCCTATTATAACCTATGTCTGCTTAGTGTGGTGGGTAAAAACAAAGAAAATAATAACACAGCGAAAGCTAACAAGAGTACAAAGCTCGCCTGTCTGGGTATAACAGGGGCTATGAAAACGTACCCAACCTATATAATGGAAACAAAGCTCCATTTTAATCGCTCCTTTGAAGTAGTAATTGAAGACCGCAATACTACTGGAGATATACTAAAACAACTAAAGAAGGGATCACTTGTCTGGCACACAGATGAATCAAAGATGAAAGAAGGAGTGCGATTCGGAGTTTAAGACCTAGGTGTCGAATTTCTGCACCTTTAGGAAACACCCCCGCAATATTTCAAGCAGAACTAGATGCTATCAATATAGCCATCTCTGAATGTGCCAAAAAAGGCCTAAGAAGTGCAAAGATCTATATCCTACCAGATAGTCGAGCAGCCGTAAAAGCGCTAGCATCCGCCGGAATCAACTCCCGGCTACTGTGGGATTGTCAGATGGCTGCAGATCAACTGGCAAGCAGAAATAGACTCAACCTAATGCGGGTACCAGAGCACGAGAATGTGGAAGGCAACAAAGTCGCTGACCAGCTCGCACCGAATGGAGACAGACTGTCTTTTGCGGGTTTGAACCATTCTGTGGCATCAATAGAGGACACGTAATGAATGAACTCAGTAATTGGAAAAAAGACGGAAAGGGACACATTGGGCCAATGCACCTGGGCAGAGACTGGCCAAAAGACTCATCTCCCACTCGTCTAACTACACAAAAAAACTTCTCAAGCTACAAAAAAAAGTGAGATAAAACTGGTCGTAGACCTTCTTATTGGACATGGCCCCTGGAGAAAACTACTGGTGAACAATGCAGGTTCTGCCAAACTATGGCTGAAACGTCAGAGCACTTACTCTGAGAATGTCAAGCACTCGCCACAGGTTGAGGCATCTAGAAAATGCCTTTATGGCACCGGGAGATCTACAAATTCTCAACCGTCGAAATATTCTGAGGTTCTCGAAAGAGATAGTAATTTTCGTGTAAAATAGAAGGGTATACACTAAAGATCAATTGTGGTCGACGTGTTGAAGGGCAAATCTTGCTGAGCGACCCCTCTACCTACCATACCATACCATACCATAAGTTATGCCAGTCGAGCCAGAGATAAATCAATTACTACAATTAGAGATTAAGATAAATTAATCAAAAGAAATAGGTCAAAACAATACAAATATACTTAGGCAAATCATTTTTGTTTGAGCAATAATATTACAGAAAGGTCAGTGAAATTGAAGCTTACTTTATTTCCGTGAACTGGCGGTACAATTTTAAAGAAAAATTCTAAGAAAAACGGTACTTAATATTTCCTACAACCATTTAAATATATAATTATTCCGGTTGAAACAAAATTTAATTAAGGAACGAAAAAAATAAAACTAATATTAGACAACCAATAATTCTACCAGACGTGATCTCGTAAAGCTTCCACTTCTTAGCCCGCTAGGACTGGATATTACTTAATTACACTCTAATTACAATCCATGAAATAAGCAACTTTCTAACCGTTTAAAAGCTCTAAGTTTAGTGCATGTATTCGCGAATGAGGTTGTGTCTAGAGAATTAAAAGAGTGAAACATTAAGTGAAATTAGAAAAATTAAAAGTACGGACATAAGGTCTATTTTAAAATCAAAATTCCTCATTTATGAAAGAAAGTTGTGCCGCAATTAGAGGAACAGTAATAATAATATAAAAATTAGATCTCCCACAGTCCTATCTCCGTTCATGTGTGAATTTCCAAACAACTCAAGGCAGATAATGTATGCCGAAAATCACAGAAGGACAAAAAATAAACGAGACACGAGGAACATCCTCGGTGGTAGAGGGAAGGACTCTTCCTACCAGGAAGGAGAACTTTTTAAAACAACTTAACCTGTCAATATTTGTAACACTATTTGTTAATTGCTCAACAAACGGTCCATTGCCAGGTTTTACCCAGCGGTTTCAACAATAATTAAACGCGTGACTCTGTGACCTGACTGTCGCTGCTAAATTTTTAACTAGGAGCATTTCAATGATTTTTACACATTGAAATCAGGGCAGTGAAGTTTAGAAACATGTCATAGATAAGAACATCGTGAACATTGATGTTATGTATTTTACTAAACTAACTTTATTCTAAATAAATCCCATGACAGCGATAATATCATTAGAGCAATAAACAGTTACTAAAAGTATACTAAAACAATATAATAACCTGTGAAGCAAATATGTACATATAGCCAGTAAGTATCTAGGTGTAAAATTGAAGTGAGAAGAAATCGACGAAAAATTAATGTTGCAAATTGCAGTGATGCGAAACAAATTACTGCCATGAGGCTTACAGCCAGTTACAGTAAAAATATATCAATGAATTATAACAATAGCAAAATGAATTCTCTACTCGAGACAATATCAGATAGGATAATAAAGAAAACAAGTATCTCTCAAGCAATTATGATGAGAGACAGAAATAGATATGATGCACGATAATATATAACCTACAACTGATTATCGATAAGTTCGATATATAAAAACGAGAAATAACGGTAATACATATGAAATAGAAAGCAAAGTACCTACAGTCGTTTAACAGTAAGTTCATTAATCAAAATGATAAATAGCGACGATTAATTACGATATATGTAGTTACGGCCTACAGTCGTTTAACGGTAAATTCATTAAACCAAATGGTAAATAAGGATAATAGAGATAATAAAAGATCATTAATGAAAAAAGGCAGATCCTACATGTATCTAGTAGATTTGCAGTCATGGAATCCACCGGCGTTTCCTGCGAAGATACGTCTCTACCATGTTCTACCATATCGGGCTAAATGGAACCGGGAACTCTCCAGGCCGGCATAGAGAAGGCCGCTGACGGACGTTCAGGCCCAAGGGAGGAAATTCTGTCCCACAGAAGGACACGGAAGATTGTTGGTCTCACGGAAGGTTCCTAATTAAATTAAAAATAATTTTCTCTATTCAATATAGACACACTAACATATAACAAACTTTTTTTTTATAGAGAGGGTAGCCACACTAGTAGTTAAACATCTTTCAGGCGGTAATTAGACTTGATGGTCAAACAACGAAAATTTGAGATATTGTAATCCGGTCGTCTTTTACCTCCTACACGCTTGAGCGTGTAGAAGGCCTCTCAATTCCGCCAAAAAAGAATGTACACCACATCTGTTAAGAGGGTGCTCTAAACGTTCATTATTCGAGCGACTCGGAACTGCATTCCTTGATACCGGTGGATTATACTGGGACGTAAGGTAGCGAGAGTATCGACAACACAAGTCGACCAGTAAAGGGGAAAAATCGCACTACCTGATTTTCTAACATTTACAACGTTACAATATAATGTAAGATACGAATTAAGTAGTAGAGTTTAGGCACTGAATAGGCAACTAAACCAAAAAGACATGGCAAGGTATAGCCAAAAGCTCCAAAATACAGGCTGGACAGTAGATCTGCTTAAAAAGGCACTGAAAACTTCCCAGTACCAAAAAGTGACGAAGTGACCAATTCTAGAATAGAAATTGTGTTTTTTTTTGCGTGGCTTTGTTACCACACTACCCATAGATTTATCCCTTAAGATACAAATTTGGCAACACTTATCTAGCACAGCCACACATCCCGTCGATATCGGAACTAAGAGTTTGGCATATCGAATTTTATTTTGATTAATTTATAACTTAGCTGCAAAGAAAACAATTTATTCAACTCGACAATTATTATCTAAACGGTTTTTAAAGTACAACGCGCCGCTTGGCCCGCGTACTACCAACCTGTTCTAACAACTCAACCTTTCGGATGTCGTCAGGTAATATTGATTTTACACATTATCCGAAATAAGAAAACTGCAGGCACAGACGTCGAATTTGCCGATTTTGTACATTGAGGAGAAGGCAGCAGATGGCGATATCTCACATGAATATAGTAAAATGGCGACTTCCCGGCGTAAGCGATTCTGCCAAATTCTTAAACAAGCGTTCATAATTTAATAAAAGTTTTTCAACACGTTTTTCTGTTTGAAGTTAAAAGTATTATTTTTTTTAATTAAAAAGAAACCTAGCCCCGGAGAGTCGTATTGCAAATGCCCGGCCCCAGTAGTGGGGTCGTTAGAGCGCCACCAGTTCTATCCAACTAAGCTGAAAAAGCTCCGCTGGTGTTGTGCAGGGTGGCTAGGCCGGCTTATTAAATCAAAAGGTACTTAATTTCAACCTAACAAGAAAACGAGAATATAGGCTGGCTTATTAGATCAAAAGGTACTCAACCTTAACTTAACAAGAACACACAATCTAAAATTTAAGGAACAATATATTTGCTACTAAGTTCTTTTTTTTAAATTCAGCAACAATCCTACAGTAAAAATGGCAAGTTAAAGACAAAAGAATGTCAAGTAACTATTAAATTCAACTAATAATTGGTACAATATGGTGATTGTACGGAGACCAATTCTGTTGTTAATACTCGGTTCTGTATGCCTTACACCTAAATGTACTAAATACTACTAACCGAAATGATCACTTTGATGTTAACTAAGCTAATTACAACTAGATATGCGTGCGCTAATAGCTGCAACGATTTTAAACGCAGCAATAATAATAGGTAGCAATGAACGGCCACAATAATTAAATCAAATGACGATAAATGAATAAAAGAAATAAAATTGGAATAAAACTATTGAAAGCTTGGCTATCAATGCTTGACTTATCTTAAAAATAGAGAAAAATCAGAGCAATTAGATTAACCGGTCCGACACACCAGTGAATACATGAAAATGAAATTAATGAGCTATCTCAGAGCTTGGCGGTCAATGTTTGATTTATATTAAGAGAAGGAAAATCAAGAGCGATTATATTAAACTGATAAACAAATGAATTAATGAAAGATAAAGCTTCTGTACGATACCCCAAATCCGATCGTCGACTCTGGTGGAGGCGCCGGGCACCTATAGATACCTCAGGTACTGCCACTCGATGGCCCCGAGGGAAAGATCTAGCCGAGGTCTCGATAGCTCGGTGTCAAGATGGACTGATAATTGGACTGTGCCCCCCTAATCGAAGTTGTAGCTCGCTATCAAACTTGTGGCCTGCTAGCAAAGGTGGTAGCCTGCTGGTAAGACCTGCTTCTCGCCTGCAAGGAAAAGTTGTGGCCCTCCTGTAAAATCCTGAAATTACCCAGTGCGCATTAGACGAAGCTCCCTTAATTTAATAAAAAACCATAACATAAATATATTTTCCTTATAAAACAAATTCCCCCAGAAAAAAAACCATGGACTTACAATGACCATCAGCAAATAAAAGAGGTACTAAGGTACAGACAACTTGAATATAACAAAGATAGGGATGAATCACCCCTAAAACAAAATATAAACTTCCCCATACGATCAAAATTAAAGTTACATTAAAATAAAAATTCGGATTAGATAAAATAACATATGGGACGCAAAGCAAATGGCGGACCATGCACAAAAAAAGGTAACACAGATAAGCAATTAAATCATTAATTCAGGCAAAAACTGTAGCAATAATTACCTCGTTAGTGCGTGTGAGGGCTAAGGGAAATTCGACGATCTCGGTCCTATATGACAAACGTGGAAAGCCTCTAGAAATAATGGAAAAAAACCGTTAGCGTCATGGCGTCCACGCGCTTCACAAGCAATAGAAAAAAATAGCTCCAGAGAAAATGCTTTGTCGTTTCAAAACACTAAGAAATACCCCAGTATATCCCCAATAAATGGTCGGAATTAAATCACAAACTAAATGTGGAGTCTCTGAGACTGCACGCAAACAGAAAGCTTCTCTCCTCGCCGACCGGTTAAACTAGAAGAACTCTCGATCGTTTTCGTCAATTTGCCTTTCTCCTTCTACGAAAAAACCTACGTCCGATCAAGAAGTAGTGATGGACTTAAACAAGCCCCGTGAGTTCGATATAGGGAATAATTCTAAGATAATAAAGGCCTTAGTTCTCGTTTATTAGGAGGATAAACGACGGCGGAAGCCACAAATAGTGAGCTAAAATTTCAATTTTTAAGAAATGCTAGGAAATACTCCTACGAAAATGATAAACCTTTAAAAATCTAAGTCGAGAGCGACAATCACGGGAGGATAGTCCATTCCTATTATCCGGAACAAACCTTACAAAAACTACAGCCTGCCGGGTAAAAAGATAAATATATTTAAAAGCAGAGGTCCCAAAAGGATCTAACGATCTTCAGCAATGACGGCCGGCGATTGGTGTTCAGCAACCAAGGGATTCCCAAAAGGTTATGAAATATTCAAACCAAAATTAAAATATGGATCGACGAATCAAATGCAGCGTATTTGTGGGTTTTATTAACAGAATTCTTAAAAATATAAAACGGTTTGGTTTGCTGGCTGTTCCACGATAATGTAATATAAATCAAGCAAAGCGCTTATCAACTAAAATAAATACAGTCACAACGTGTTATAAATGCTAATACAAATTTATCGTTAACCCATACTTAGAATAGAGTTAATTTACATTAAGAAATGCGGCCATTTCAAGCGTATTAACGGCAAATCGAAT
>JAEQML010068044.1:0-18581 GCA_016904865.1 Pissodes strobi | reverse complement strand
TTATCAGTTAGTCAGAATTTAGCATCCTAGTTATTAAGATCAACCAACACTTTTGCATTTTTAATTAAATTTAATTATTTTTTAGAAAAGAAAGCTTCGACGTTCGATAAGTTAATTTACTCATAATATTCTGTTCTAGATGCATGCCAAGTTAGTTACTATAATGTTCAATTCAAGCTCAAATTTTAAGCAACTGGGATCTTTTATGAAAGTGAAATTGTTGGAATACAATCATTGTGAGTCTAACTTTATTGTTTGCTCCAATAATCAATATATAAGGAGGGTACAAGTACTATAGGATAGCGCTTTAGTAATAAAAATTAATACATTCGCTTATTATATCATTATTTTTTGAATGTTAACTTAAGTCACTAATAAATATTAAGGATTCAGGAACTTACACCACTACACTTAATGCTATATTTAAATTTGGTAATTTCAGTTTTACTCGATGAAAAATTTATGAATCCGTATGTCTAGAATTCGGTACTAAAATGAGTGAATTTAAACATATCTAATGGATAAATTATTGATAAATTATCAATTCCCATTTGCATTGAAAAATTCAAATTTCGGCAAAACTGTTGATATATCTGATTAATAAAGATGAAAATCATGTTACTTAATCGGCATTTTTATGATGATATGCATACATTTAGTTTATGCTAAAGCTTGGTCCTCCCGCAATTAAATATAAAAACATGGGGGCGGTTTAAAAATTGTAAAATTGACATTTTGAAAACTTTTCATTTTAAAATGACCGAAACTTGAACTTCCAAAACTTAAGGTTTATATAAGAACCAAAAATGGGGTATCACTCGACTCTATGATAGGATATTTGATAACTGATCAAACTTATACCGAATTCGTGACGACATCTCAAATGGATCCGAAATTGGCAGGAGTATTACGTATACCTGGGTGCTATACCTTTGGAAAAACAAACGTTTGCTGTAGAATTACACTACAGCTGTATTTGCCGTAATGCTATAATGTCACCTCCTGACTATCAGAAAAATATTGCAAATTAAAATATGTGCCAAATTAAGTTACACCTATATTTTAGCACAACCTACGTAAAACAGTTCTATTTATTGCATTAAAACGAGTGAAAACGTTAAGAATCACTTTCTTTGCCTTAAGTCTTAGATCATTTTGGTAATAAATAAAATGGCAATAAATGCAAAATGTTTATAAAGACTTGCAAATGCTAGTTGAAAGTAAATAACCTCCGCAAACGAATAATAAAGGAATTCATGCTTTAATGCACAAGTAATTTAAAATTTGGGTAATATTTGTTTCATAATAAACAAGCGCAAACTAATGAGTAATAATTTTGAATCTACTCACAATTAAATAAAATGTTTGTGAGACAATTATTTAACTTTTTCTCAATCAGAGTCTTATTGAACTTGGTCAGGAACGAAGAGATCTTACATTAACAAATCAATAAGACTCAGGTGTAGACAGTGGAAAAATTTCTTTCACAAACATGTATCCGCCACAACAATATAGAACATAGAGCATTAATGTGAAACAAGTTCAGTAGTGTATTTATTCGACTACTAAATTCACAACTTACCAAGTAATTGCATTGTTCTCTTTAGCTATCTGGGATTTAATCTTACCATAGTGCATTGCTATTTCATTTTCAATCAACAAAATGATGATAAATGCTAAACCGGAGGGCAATACGTAACAGATCTGATCCTTAGAGATCTAGCATTTCCTGATAGCACGCAATTCTTGAAACAATCTCCTTCACATCTAATTTTTAGATTGTGTACTCTTAGACTGGACATAAGAGGGCCGAGAAGAGAGCCTATTTAGCATTACTGGCTACTTTATTTGATAAACTATTAATCGCCGATATGAAGAATGGTTAAAATTGAACAAATAATCTGATATTTTACTCTACAAACTGGAAGAATTCCGGTATCGTCGTATTGACAGGGAAGATGATAAAATGGTCTTGGACGATCACTTTCCATTCAGAAGAAAAAAAGCATGACATATATATAATATGTGGGTTTCATTTGTTATATGTGTTACACGCGCTCTCGTTTTTATGGAATTTCAACTGTCACGCATTGCATGCTGCAATGCTTTATGCAAATGCAACTTGTAATATATACCGTACAGCATATTGTATATATTTAACCCATGAATCAACCTCGCTGGTTACTTAATTAGGAATAAAACGAATATTTCATTAAAACTTAGCGACTACTTTATATTTTATAGCCTGAAGTGAAGTTTGAAGTAAGGAGCTGATTTTGAAGTCTGTGGTTTGAGCATAAAATATAATATTATAATCTTGACTTTAGAATTCTGCTATTAGTGATCACCTATTATAACGACGTAAAATAAACGTATATATTTTGCACCTTCATAACTATTAAAATTGTGATGTCCCGAATTCGAACTCATAACGATGCTGATGGGCGATTTGGGCTATATCACTCCGCACCTACACCTTGATACGCAACCCACACCCGTCATAAATCTCTGACTTTAACGTCAACTCACATCACATGTGCGCATTCAATCACTTGTGTTTTAAAGGCTTCTGTTGATATAACGCGTCTTAACGGCTTTAAGCCGGTGCCGCGCGCCGGCGCCAGCCTCAACCCTGCTGTCATCTTAGGTGCTTCGTCCACTTGGGCCGAATTAATTTAAAGGTTCGGGTGATGTAGCGTATCATCAAGTGTATCCTAGTGTACCCTAACATCATCTATCAAAATTCATCCACTTGAGTCATATATTATTTTAGATGCTTTCGCTAATGAGAGGCATCGCCAAGGATTTGATTTTGAAAAAGTGAAATAAAATTAGGTGAAACAAAATAAAACAAAAGAAAAAAAGTGACAAAAAAATAAATGTACATAAAGGTAAATAAACGTAAATGAATTCAAAGTATTTAAATAAAATAAAATAAATGAAAATAAACTAAAATTAAGCTAAACAAACTATATTCAGTATCTGGAAATTCTGTAGTGGGGAACTCGTGGTGGTCTCATTCTCGAAATATACATAAAACGTATATGAAACTTAAACTTGGCTAAATCATGGTTGGAGCTATAATGGGTTAAATATTACTTTCTGTGAGGCAACCCGTACTCGATGGAAATTAATTTTAACGATGTAAAGTGAATATCCGGTTTGTATTAATTTTCGCTATATTATTACCCCGCAAAAATGGTTTAATCAACAACTTCTTCTGACCAAAGGCACTTACAAACTAAATTATATCTACTAAAAACAAAAGTTATTTGCTATTGTATACTATATTATTGAAGGTATAAAGTCTCAATTTAATAAAGGTAAACTATTTAGGTCTGTTGGGTTATTAAGCAAAACATCTTAAATTCGTTTATTTCCAGGATCTCTTAAAGGTTTTTTCTCTTACCGCAGTTACCAAAGATTTGAAATTGTTATCAAATACACGACTAAAATGTAATGCATTATTAGAATAACTGCAAAAAGAAACGTTGGTGTTCTTTTATACGTTTTTCAATGATCCTGCCTGTTTGGCCAATATAGATGATAGAACAAGGGCCACATTTTATCCATAGTAGTTTTAGATGTATTGCTTTTAATTTAGGTACTAATAGAAATTACTGTGTTTGTGTTTATTTCTACTGGGGCCGAATTAATTTATAGGTTTGGCTGATGTATTGCATCCTCAAGTGTATCCTAGTGTATCCTGACGTCATCTATCAAAATACATCCAGTTGAATAATATATTATATTATTTTAGTGCTTTGGCTAATGACAGGCATCGCCAAGGATATGATTCTGACGACATCTGTGAATTATTCAGAGACGTGGACTATAATGTATCAAAAATATAGCTAAATCCGTATAAAAGTATTCAGCATACTCCCTGGTAAATATTTAAACAGTGTGGCTTTCATGCCAGGTGATATTAACGTTTGCGGGCCCAAGTGTAGCAATAAAAAGATAGATAAGAAATATATTAATAATCTGGTTATCATAACAAGCAATCAAAAATAAGTGAAATAAAATTAGGTGAAACAAAAAAAAACTAAAGAAAAAAGTGAAAAAAAAAATAAATACCCATAACGGTAAACAAACGTAAATGAAATCAAAACATTTAGATAAAATAAAATAAATAGAGGACAATAAAATGAAAACAAATTAAAGAAACTATATTCAATATCTGGAAGCTCCGTAGTGGGTGAACTCAAAGTGGTTTCATTCTCGAAATATATATAAAATGTATATGAAACTTAAACTCGGCTAAATCATGGTTGGAGATATAATGAGCAAATTATTACTTTCTAAGTAATCGTACTCGATGGAAAATCATTTTAACGCTGAAAAGTAAATATCCAGCTTGTACTAATTTTCGTTATATTATTACACCGTAAAAATTGTTTAATCACAACTTCTTCTGAAGGAAGGCACTTATATACAAAATTATATCTACCAAAAACAAAATTTATTTGCTACTGTATTATATTATTGGAGGTATAAAATCTAAATTTAATAAAGGTGAACTATTTAGGTCTGTTTGGTCATTAAGCACATCATCTTAAATTCGTTTAAGGTCAAGTTTTTCCTCTTATCACAGTTACGAAACATTTGAAATTGTTTTCGAATACATGACTAGAATAAAACTGTAAATGAACTTTGATGTTCTCTTACACGTTTTTTAATAGTCCTGCCCGTTTGGCAACTATAGATGGTAAAACAAGGACCACATTTTATCCATAGTAGCTTTAGATGTATTACGTTTAATACATTTCGGTACTAATGTGGCTATTTGCACGAAACTCTTCGTTTATTCCAAAATTTACTGACTTCTATATTTTCACCTCTGTGAGTAAGAATTAAATAAAAATAAAATTCATTAATATTTGTGAGGTAAATGAATTCTAGACACTACCATAAAAAAAAGTCATGTAAATCGTGGAAATATGTAATAAAAATAATAAATAATAAAGTAAAGCTTTAATAGTTAAAGATACTCTCCATTTTTATGTTAACTATATCTGCTCTTCGACAAGCACGCATCCACTGCTTTACTAAGTGATGTTTTGGAAACCGAAAATATTTTATATCAATCCCTTTGGTGTGTTTTTTCACGTAGTCACAGCACAGTACGGCATAACTATACTATAAGTTTTTATTTTAAAGAATCCTATAACATATATAAACAAAAAACAAATCTAGAAATTCACTTAATTAAATAAACTATGACAGCGCCAAACAGAGACATTTACTCCCAAGTCACGTATATTATGGGTCGGTCAAAAACGAGTCTAGAAATCAGCATACTACCTTTTTCAATTAAACCTTTAAATTTTTAGGTAATTCGATTGACAGTGCTTATGCAAAACGAAGCACATAAATGTCATAGTAAGATTTAAGAGCTCAGAGATTTCCTTAGATGATACTCGAGTGTTACGATTAAATATTTGGGTTTTCGAAATGGAACGTTTTGCTTAAAACATATGTATATATAAAATTTACCAACTGCGTGAAGAACAGGTATCGGATTGCCAGTTGGGCTTCAGGACAGCAGTAGGACCTCGGGAAGCTCTATATCTGATTCAAGTTTCATTTCAACGTTGTAGAATTGTAAGTTGCGTCATCTTTGCGTGCTTTATTGATTATAAAAAGACGTTTAACCGAGTTCAAGATGCCAAGATGATAAAAGTCCTACAAGATGTGGGATTAGACGTGAAAGATATAGAAGTAATAAAAAACCTCAATTGGACCAGTCCGCATCAGTCATATTGGATAGAGGAAGTACAGATGAGGTCAAAATGCTAAGGAGAAACCGTCTGGGATTTATTTTATCTCCCATTATTTTCAGTCCGTGGCCGGAAAGTTTCTTCAAGGAAGCCCTACATAACATAGAATACGACATCCACGGAGATAGGATAAATAAAATTATAGATATGCTAATGACAGAGTGCTATTTATAGAAAGCTTATCCAGGATATAATCACTAATGGATAAAGTAACAACGTGCAGTAGGAAATATGGGCTTGAAACTTATGCCCAAAATATCAAATACATGCTCATCCGCAAAAGCCTTAACATAAAAAGTAACCTTACAATAGATGGAAAAATAGTCAATAGCAGTTAGTAAGAAGCAATGAAGATTAGGACCACTCTAAAGAGATTAAGATACGTATCGAAAAATCAAGAGCAGCTTTCAGCAAAATGCACAGAATTTTGAAAAACTATAATTTCAGTTTGGGCACTAAAATACGACTCTTGGTGTGCGATGTATTCTCCATAATATTCTACAGAGTTCAAATCTCGTCCAAAAAACTAGAGGCGTTCGAAACGTTGCTTTATCGTAAAATTTACAGAGTGTAATTGAAAGAAAAATCACCAACATACAAATACAGCGCAGAATGAGAAAGCAGGAGGAAGTATTAAATACCGTTGATATCAGAAAACTAGTGCTTCGGTCTCGACGAGACTAGTCTCGGTCTCGTCTCGTCTCGAAATTCGAGACCGATACCGAGACGAGACTAGTAATTATAACTCGAGACCGAGACCGAGACTTCATGGTTCGACACCGAGAGTCTCGTCACGTCAGTCTCGATAGTCTCCGGTCTCGAGTGTTGAAACAAATTTATAAGTAGAATAGTATGAAAATAATGGTTTGTTTTTTTGTTTAATTATAGATAACGTGCAAAAAATAAAAAATATTGAAGTACCGGGTGTTTCACTATAAATGGAACCCCCCTTTAACTTTCTCAATTGATGTTTTAGAAAAAAACGTCAAATACGAAAATTAAAGGGTATGATGTGAAGTTTTTTGTGGCGAAGCACAGTGGTATACACAAAGGCGGGATTAAACAAAGTTTTATTTTTTTAATTGGAGTACCCTATGAATCAATGGTGCACGGATAACATGCTCCCCCTTAACGTCGACAAATGCAAAATCATGACTTTCTCTTTGAAAAAGAATCCCATTCTCTTTCAGTATAGTATAATGTCGTCAGTCTTGGAACGAGTTGAGAGCTTTAGGGACCTTGGCGTGTACTTTGATCCGCGACTCTCTTTCAATACACATGTTCAAAAAACAAGAGAAGCATCCATAGCGATGCTGGGATTTGTGATTCGAACGTGCAAGCCTTTCGAAAATATCCAGTCACTCAGAGTATTGTACCATTCGTATGTACGGTCCAAGCTGGAATACGCATCCTTAATATGGAGCCCTTTCTATCAAGAATACATTAACGCTATTGAGAGCGTTCAGAGAAGGTTTTTGAAATATCTCGCTTTTAAAATGGATGGTACTTACCCTGCTCGTGGTATCGATCATGCATTGTTGCTTGGTAGATTTGGATTTCCGTCACTTGCCCAAAGGCGAAATTATGTCTGTTTATTATTTTTATTTAAACTAGTTAGGGGTTTGGTAGACTCCGATTATCTGCGGAGTTGTTTATTTTTCCGTGTTCCTCCTATTGCTACAAGATCCAGGACCTTATTCTACCTGCCATCAGCATCAAATAATCTAATGCTAAGAGAACCCATATATAAAATGTGTGCCCAGTACAACAATATTGTTGCCAACCTCGATATTTTTCATATGTCATTAAGTCAGTTCTCGTATCAACTTAAAAAACTTATTTTTATATAATTTGTGATTTGAATTTGTATTATACAATTTATTATAACTATGAACTAACACAATGTGTTAATTATTGTTACCTATTCACTAATTTGTAATTTTCACTTATATTTGTACATTATTGTCTTATAAATGGATTTCCTGTTAGACAGAAATGCTTAAATAAATAAATAAATAAATAAATAAATATCATTGCATATTTGGGTTTTGCGGAGAATTCTAGACATAATTTTAGATTTAACCAGAGGTTAAATTTAACCGAAATTTCTTAACCTCTGGTTAAATAAAAAAGTTGTGTCAAACAATAGCTTAGGAAAAACCAAGATAGGAAAATGCAAACCATTTTGCTCTATCTTTAGCCGTTTAGATTTTACAGGCTGTCAAACTTGGTAAATGGTCGATTTTCAACTGTCAATATTTGCAAAACAGTCACAGATAGGTATATGACATTATTTATGAAATATGTCTAGAATTCTCTGCAAATTCCAAATATGCAATAATATATTGGGTGTTCCATTTAAAAAAATTAAACTTTGTTTAATCCCGCCTTTGTGGAACACCCTGTATACAACTGTGCTATGCCACAAGAAACTTTACATCACACCCTTTAATTTTTGTATTTGACGTTTTTTTCTAAAACGTCAATTGAGAAAGTTAAAGGGGGGTTCCATTTGTAGTGAAACACCCTGTACACGAAAATCAAAGACATCTAGGAGAGTATGTACTTATTTAAAGTACAATTTACTAGTTGCCTACCTATATTTACGAGTAACGCAAAAAAAATATCCGAATAGGTCTAAATTATAGGTAGCAACGTACAAAAATAAAAAATATACAGGGTGTCCTCAGATGAGGTTATCTATACCACAAACGAGTGTTTCTTAAAAAGCGATTTACCCTAATACCTATTATTAACATTTTTACCTGTATGTCACAAATACATTACATTTTAAACCAGGTATTTTAAACAACATTGTCATAATTCGCAGATTGTAATGTCTTTAATTTTGCTAATGCTTACTTTACAGCATCGAATTTACTTAATGAAGTGCTACAGCATTGTTGATGTTTCTTATCGTCACGCAATTGAATTATTTCACCAAAAATATCCTGAAGTTCAAGTCAGTCGGCAAAGCTTAAAAAACTTCTACTTAAATTTGATCGAACCGGAGATGTGAAAACCGTAAAGAGGCTGAAAATTTTCCACAATTAGACCAGTAAAACTAGGTGGACGACCCTGAACAAATTCGCTACAAGCTAATTTTTGCACCATTGTTTTCCTATTGGGGTTTTATATAACTGACTAAAAATCCCAAAAAGTCCGATAAGGGGCGCAACCCCAAAATCACCCCTATAGGTAAATTTTTCAAGCTTTTTGCAATTTTCCCAAAAACGATAATTTTCTGAGAAAATTTACAAGATATATTTTTTGTAGAGCATAAAATTCCCAATCCACTGGTATAAGATACTTTATTATTAAAATGTGTTTAATGCCTAATATACGTCCATCAATGTACGAGTATGAAAATGTAAGTGCCCATTAAGCATATAGCCTACACTATTTTTCGTATATATTGTGTATCACGCCTCTTATAATACATTTTCATCCACGAAGTACCCAATACACCCAAAAAATTACATCAAACAGTGAAAACCTCTAAGTCTGACAAATACGTTGGAAAGACCACTATCAGCAGGGGCTGATCCGACAATGTCTGATGCTTTCCAGTATAACGGCTGATCAAAAGTTTACTATACAAGTAGTCTGACCAATTTTCTTGAATTCGTTTTTTGCAAATATGATAGCTGTGTATATTGTACTCAGATTGTTAGGATCTAAATTTATAAATGGAATAGATCAAACATGTGTTTTTATTGTTGCAAAGACATAAAACCACTCCACGATTGGAAAGAGGAAGCCCCAAAAATATGCCCCATATGCCATAAGGTATTGTAGAATAGAATATTACGATAATTATGGGGTGTGCAACTCCCTCAAAATATCTTAATTTGATCTTTTGAAAACCAGAGTCTGCAGGTTTTGATTTACTTTCATACAGCCAAACCCACCCTTTTTAAGAACATCACAATATTTTTTTGGTCTAACAATGTTATCGCTAATATTAACAGCTTTATAAGAGGGTACACGCCCATAGCATGAAAAGTCCCGTGGCCATCTAGAGTTCTGATATTAAAATCTGCGTTGTCGAAATCCCATTGGACGAAAGCTGTATCAGAAATAGAAATTGTATTAGATTCGGACATGTCAAATTTAAGCACTTCTGTGTACGTTTCGCAAAAGGCAAAATTTGAAGGCAGATCTAAGAGATATCTAGAACTAAATCGACGATGTAAATGACATGTCTTTCATTTTATCTTCTAACTCTTGCAAAGAGAACTGACAACAATCTTCAGAATTTTCTATAAAATCACGAAATTTTTTAAGGGTACCTTTATCGATGGGGCGTCAAGGTTTTTATATGGTACCTTGCTTCTGCAGCCACAAGATCACCTGTGATAACTATTCTTGCATAAATTTTGTGGGACCAGTCGTAATTTCTTGCATTACATTGAGCTTCAATGTTTTGTTTTATGCCGAAAGTTGCAACCATTCGCACATTTTTATGTGGCATTTTGACAGTTCCACACATATCGCCACAAAATAAGCAATGCCTCTTAAAATGAAATTGATTTCCAGACTTAATTCTTGTTTGTTTGCCCCCAGAAATTTCATTTATATTTTGCTTAGGCTTAGACTCGGCAGGTCGTATAGATGATTCAAGAGTGTAATTTTTTCTACAAGATACGTGTAACTGTAGCTGGTTAATATTTACAATATTTTGCCGTAATCCATCCTTGTATCTCTTACTACATTCTATGAGTTTTTTAATTCCTTTTCGAGATACATTTACAGTTTGCCCTGAGCTTAGAGTTGCTAGACATATTAAACAAACAGCCATTGCTGTAATAAAAGAAATAAAATCTAAATTAAACCTGCTAAACTAATTTTAAAGCAACTATTCACCTATACGCTTTATAATATATAGACACGTTAACAAAAATTGTCTCAAATGCACTCTTGTAATCTTGTTAAACACTTACGAACGAATTCACAGCATCAAAAGCGGTGGGCGGCTGTTGCGCTCTGGTCGCGTTACACCCCCTCCGCGCCCTTACCTCTTTGGGGGAATTTGTTTCAGGAAGTTATTTCGCTGTTATTAAAAATATATAAAAAATATCTCAATATTTCATTACAGACGATTTTTAAGAGTAAATTGCCAACCCAAAATGAATGATATATAACACCAAAAAGTATTTTATTGGTGATTTTCCACTAAAATACAAAATAGCTTAAGTATGCAGGGCTGAATCAACTTTAAAACTTTCCAAATAATAAAAACGAGTATACCGTTTGATTGGCAATTTTGTGCACTACAAAAAACTTATCTTATAAATTTTCTGAGAAACTTATTGGTTTTGAGGAAATTGGAAAAACTTCAAAAATGTACTTATGGTGGTGATTTTGGGGTTGCGCCCTTTATCGGATTTTTTGGGATGTTCAGTCAGTTGTATAAAAACCCCAAAGGAATACAATGGCGCAAAAATTAGCTTGTAGCGAATTTGTCCGAGGTTTGGGTAAAAATATGGATAGTTTTATTGGCCTAAATGGAGATAACGCAGCGACACTGTCAGTTTTAGATTCAGTA
Organism: Pissodes strobi; assembly: GCA_016904865.1. NCBI lineage: Eukaryota > Metazoa > Arthropoda > Insecta > Coleoptera > Curculionidae > Pissodes > Pissodes strobi. The sequence goes on along the minus strand of JAEQML010068044.1, from coordinate 7,250 downwards.
GCAGAAAATTCCAAGCTGTCACTAAGAAAGACGTCTGATCAATTGAATATTAGCAAGACGCATATTCATGCAATTTTAAAAGAAAATAAATTTACAGCCTACAAGCCGAAAATTATACACACGTTAGAAGATGGCGATGACGCGCACCGGTTGGATTTCTGACTGGAAATTGGGAAAAGAATTCTGGAATATAGAAAGTTTCACAAACATATTATTTTTCCCGATGAGTGCACTTTTAGTACAAATGGAGTAGTGGCTTCACAAAATTGTCGCTTTTGGTCACAAGAGAATCGAAATTTTACTATTACTTTACGAAGTCAAAAGTACAAAAAAGTAAATGTTTGGTGCTCTATTACTCTCAACCGAATAATTGGTCCCTATTTTTTTCAAAACAATTTAAATAAAAATTCATACTAGAGATGTTGAACACTTTTTTCTTGCCCGAATTTGAATATGAAAATTTAGAGTACAGACACAAAGCTTATTTTCAACATGATGTATGTCCTGCCCGTTCAACACTTCAGGTACGAAATTGGCTAGACAGACATTTTCCTGAAAAGTGTATATGTAGGTTCAGCTCCCCTGAACTCACGGCATGTCATTTCTTCCTTTGGTGATTTTTGAAAGAAGAAGTGTACAAGCGACCTCTACCACATAACGTTGATGTTTTTAAAAACAAAATTAGTGAAGCTGTTGCTCAAATAAATCAAGAGATTATTCAATCTGTGTATGAAAAATTCAAAACACTTTTGGAAAAATGTGTTGAAGTCGGGGGCTTACAAGTGTAATGATTAAGTCCCTTCTTCCTTTAATTGGTTTAATTGCATTTATGCTTTTATTTTCAATGTAGCTAACTGTACCTTGCAAAAATAAAAACATTTGAAATTTTAGATTTTGACTCTTGAAGTAATTCTAAGCAATTTTTTCAGATAGCATTTTACTTATAAATAAGAAATAGAGGTAGTTTACCCTTAGGTAAAATACATGTTTTGAAAGATTCTGAGCTCCCTGTATAAGAAAAACATGTTTTCACAACGTGAACTGTACTTGTCGAACAAGCAAAATTTTTTATGAAGAATGAATTTTTATCAAAAACCTAAAAACTAGGTCCGTTTCTGGTATAGGTAACCTCATCTGAGGACACCCTGTATAAGTACACCAAAATCAAAGAAATCTAAGAAAGTATGTACGTATCTAAAGTACAATTTACTAGTTGCCTACTTATATTTATGAGTAACAGAAAATAAATATTTTCAAAACAGGTGTTATATAGTTTATAATAATTTCAAATTCACCAACCCGCCGCGCCGGGGATTTACCTAAAAGCTATAGACTAGCTAGAGGAGCGTTACTATGCAGTTTTTTGTATTTTAATATGTTTTTAGTTTATTTTTTTTTAAAAAAGTAGTCTACTTGGCATGATTAAATAAACTTAATCCTTTCAAACAGAATCCTTCACTTGCAGCCAATAGCCAATAATCTTTCTTCGCTGTGCCAGGTTTATTTTCAATCATTTATATTTTATGCTCAGGAAGGCGCCTCAAGAAAGGGTTCTTAGGTTTACTTTCGAAAATATAAAATATTATGTAGAGTAGACTATACTGACTACTACTCTACTATCTGATATCTTTTTTACTTGCCAACCTCCTTACCAATTTTGTCACCTCTATAAAGATTGTTTTGTGACTTTGTTGTTTAAATTAATTTTTCTTAAAAAATTGACACTTATTATTAAAATTATTTATCTGAAAAAAACTCAAAAAATCTAATTATTATTCATTGACGTGGCAGTATCCCAAAATAGGTCGAATTTATAATACCGATTTTTAGGAAGGTTTTCAAAAAAAAAAATATATTTTTTTTGAAGTGCACGAGACTCTCGGAGACCGAGACGAGACTCGAAGCCTCGAGACATTGCGAGACCGAGACCGAGACCTCAATAGTCTCGTCTCCTCTCGGCGAGACCGAAGCACTACAGAAAACTACAATATCTTGCAAATTGCAAATTGTTATCATGATATTCATCATCTTGGCAGGATAAGAAAAGAAAAAGAAGAAGCTCCACTTACACGTTTTCTATATTTCTTATCTGTTGCCGAATCAGCGTTTAAATATCCTTTAAGCATTATCTGACAATATTCCCTGCAATTTTCTTAAAATTATTTTTCCTGCATTTCCCGTGATTAAGCTAAAAATCTGCATAAATATTACACTACATAACTAATATCACTTGTTGCCAAATATATAAATCCTTCAGTCAGTTGTATATAAGGTATATTTTTTAAAATATCACTTTCATCATTGTGCGCCTTTACTGGAGTTGTAGTTTGGAGTTTTCTTTGGTTTACCTTCCTTCATATTAAAATTACTCAATAATTTTTCCATTAATCTTTCCAGATCAATTCTTGTTATATCTTTCGTCCTAGTTATATTGATTCCTAGGAAAGCTTTACTTCATTTAAGTATTTTGCCAGAAAATATTCCTTACATAATTTTCCCTTTTAATAATATCTCCTCAAAATAAATTACCATCCAAACCTTTTTGTTAAAATATAAACTGTAATCATACATAGATCTATCAAAATTATAGTGATTTGCAAATTCATTGAATGTATTATTCCATACTTTTGATGGTTTTGTTAATCAATATTGGCTCATTTAAGTTTCAATATTTTAACTTCTTTATTATACAACCTGCTGATGCATAAATATACAGATCTTTTTCAAGTAAGCTTTTTAAAAATGATATTGGAATATCCATTAAACTGACCAATCCTTTTGTAACGCTAGAGATAAAAGCAGCTTTATCGTTGATCTTCTGACTACTCATGCGTTATTTGGTTCAAACTGATGTTCATATTTAATTTATAAAGCTTCTGATACTACTTTTGTCATACTTGTTCCATCTTATTTTGTCCTAAAAACCCATTTTGTTTGAATAGCAGTTTTATTTTGTGTTAATTCTGTTTCTATCCATGTGTTTAGTTTCCCACTTGAATCTTATTTTGTTTCTGTTGCTTCTGCCCATTTTTTGCCTCTTATGGTATCTTCCGAATTTATAGGATGGTTTTCTCCGGCTAGTATTAAACAATTGGCCGGGAGTGTTTCATACTCATTTAAATGTTTTGGTACTGAAGTTTTTCTTCCTATTTTTGTTGTTTGTACTGTTCATCAACATTTTCTAAACATGTATTTTCTGTTTCATCGTTATTTCTTTGGTTTAAATCACAATCTTCTTGGAATTCTACGTAATTAATTCCTTTTTGCAATTTCCATGCTATATTCTAATTGTTCTCTGATTTTTATCTTCCAGCATATTTTTTTACAATTTATTGTAATTTGTCAATACTAAATACCATATCTCTTTTATGAAAATTTCATAATCCATATCCAGCGCCTGTATCATTGTACAAGTGTGATCTCTTCTTTCTAATTTACTTTGAGATGGTAAAAGCGCTCGAGCCTGACTTCAAAATATTAAAATTTTTGACAAATCATACTTTTTATACCATCTTTAGCTGAAGTTTCCCAATTATTTGCTTGAGCAGGTGTTCTATTTAGCTCATATGCTGAGCGTAACAAAGCTTCTCCCCACAACTCTCGATAGATTCGATTCTTACTTTGTCATCTTATCTGAAATGTAATTTTACTGGGAATTATATGGCAATCTTTAAAAATATAATATATTAATTCCCCACCATCCTCAACTTTTATTCTTTTGATTTTCAAATTGTGCTGAATTTTAATACATTTTATAAAATCCCTAATAATTTGATCCCTTTCACATTTTATCTTTGAATAATTTTACTACCAAAAAATATGAATAATCATCTTCTTACTTGTAGCTTTCAGGTGTAGATGTTGCTACTGGACCTGTTATATCAGAGCGTATCCATTCACCAATCTTTGTATTGTTTTTATTCCATTTATTAAATGTTTTGCAAGTACTAACCCATCCATACAAGCTTTACAAATTTCTAAACTATAAAGTAACCCTAATTGCTTTAAACTGTACTTATTTTGTATGCTCTAATCTCCCATGCCATAGATTTTTATCTAAATCTTTATTTACAATATTCATGATTTCTCAGTGTAATTATATTCTCGATCAATAAAGTCTCTATTAAAATAAAATAAGTTATTAAAAGTTCTGCAATAAAACTTACTTAGATCCATTCTTATTTAAAGCAGCTCTTCTTTTGCAAATAACATTAGTTAATGTAACTTTAAAGTCTATTTTTAATAATTTAAGTACAGAAATAAGATCATGTGACATACTTTTAACAACAAATGCTGCAATCTTCTTGACGTGTACCTCTTAAGGAGAGAACGCATTAGGCTGTCGCGGTCCAGTCGCATAGCGGACCATGCTAGTCTCGACCGCGCGCTGAAGTTCCATCCCATGTTTTATAATGTATGCATTCTCACTAGACATTCTCGAGCTCGTGTCGCTCGCATCGCGTACTTCTATGATATTTTCCAAAGAATCTCGGGAGACTGCGATCAGCTCAGCCCAGAACGAACGCGACCGCCTAATGCGTTCTCTCATTTAGTGTTCCTCCCCTGTTTGCAAGCAATACTTCATGATTTTTGGTAGCTCCAATCTTCACCGTGTCAATTCTTTTGATGGTGACCATGCATTTCTGCATCCCTCCTGTCACAATACGATGAAGTGTGGTATACTTGATATTGATATTGTATACACTGCCATTATGCTGCTTAGAGCAAGTAAAGCTATGTTATTTAAGTTATTTCCTTGTGTTTGTCTACTATTTTGTCTTTGAACAATGTATTAAAGCTGACCTCTTGATCTTGAACTCCCATGAATATTACCTCTTTGATTATAGTCTCTAAGATCTCTTATGATATTCCGACGACATCCTGATATTTTATGTTCTGGCATACGGCACTTATAACATATAATTTCTTGACTGACAGAAAATAATGTTATATATCATTACCATTTTCACTTGTTTTGTTTCAAGTTTTATTTTTCATCCAGTAGTCGTGATTTTACAAAGACCACTCTAATACTGGTATTCGTTGTTTCTATAGCCGTAATAGCAGATTTATATTCTCCATTTAATGGTAATAACAATAGGTGTACCTTGTCTTCTTATTTTAGATTTAAACTAACATTCTCTAAATCTATTACAGGGGTGTTGATCATAAAAAGCGATTTTTCACTTCGTTTGAGCTTCAGTGATTCAAAGTTAAATTTGTAAATATGATATGATGTGTTAATTAGTTAAACACAGCACTATTATATTCTTTCCTTTTGAATCCTTAGCCTTACGGTTGAATTCGTCTTTCTCTGCATAATAATCTGCTTCTGTTTTTACCAATACTTCTGATATTTGCCTTTCATCTAATAATTTAGTAACTCTGACCATCCAATTGTTAAAAATTTTTTTCTTCAAACGTCAGTAAATCCGTCATTACACGACTGTGTAGGCGGCCGTGAAGTACCGTTTTTCCTCCGCCGGAGCTTTACTTTTCACTTTTCCGCCGGCGGAGGTAAAAGTGTTGTCATAGCAACATAGATACAATACAAACACACGACAACAAAATAAGCGTCAACAACTCAAGATTTATTAAACTACAATTTGTATTTATCACTCAATTTGTGACTGCATTTCTAAAAATCACTAATTTAGGAACAAATTGGTTATTATTTAATCGAACTTACTCAATAACTGCTTATCAATACGGAATTAAAACGCAATCGGAGACGCATTCTTAAAAAATAATTATTGTTGACAGTGTCCACTGACAGCTTTATGTTACATTATATTCACCGACACCGGTCTAAGCAAGGCCACCTACGACCGTGGTCTAAGCCGCCTTGCGAACCCATTTATCTTTAATAATAATTAGATATTATTACTATTAAAAAGAGATGTTTTTGCATTAATTTGTCGACATTTGAAGAAAAAACAGCATATTTTATGTGGAGGAAAAGTTACTTTTCATGGCTTGCTCTCTATTACCAGCCTCACTCCGTTCGGCTGTTAAACACGAGCGCGCCATGAAAAGTATCACTTTTCCTCCATATAAAATAATATACTATAGCACTTGTAAGGTGAGGAAAATTTATTGCTGCACGTACCACTTTTCTGAATAGATTCTTTTGTTTTCTATCTTTTATATTTGCTTACACCTTAGATAAAACGTTGCCAACGATTCGAGTACTTTTTGGGACTTTGTGCTCTTTACTACGGTCTTCTGATTCTATAATCAGTGACGGTTATATATTTAGGTTCTGGAAACCAGCAAAACTTGAACTTCTTATTTAAAACAGCTATAAAATAATTTGAATTTTTGTCTAAACATAACATTTTACAATGATAATTAACTAAGGTGATATCTGTCAACATTACTTAATCAATTCATTTTTGCCAATTGGACAAACATAAAGCCATTGAGTAGGTATATTGTGTCAGTCATTGTACATGACCCAGTTTTAAATTAACTACTTACCTTTCCCAGACAATGTACGGAACATGATTTAATAAGTTTATATCAAACTTCAATAAGATGGGGTTTTCAGTTCTAGATGTTCACGGATACTGCACATGCATGCATATACACAACTCAGACACATTCACTATTAATGCGGGAGTGCCTCAAGGCAATACTTTCACCATCTGTGTTCCTCATCTATATTAATGACCTGCTGACCAAAACCAATAATCCTCTTTAGAGTTTTGCAGACGACAGTACCCTTGTCTCCCAATTTAAATCAGATAAATCTTTACCAGCGACTGAGACTTATCACCATAGACAGGAGCGGATTACAACAATTAATCACAATCTGAAGAAAGTTCGCACCTGGGGCGACAGGAATTTTGATCCAGTTCAATGCAGCAAGAACCCAAGCAGCCACGTTTACCAAGAAAGCCAATACAGCGGGCCCTGATATCATTACGGCAGGATTGACCATTCCTTTATCCTCGTCAATCGGATTATTGGGAGTCTCCGTCAACAGCAATATGCCCTGGCATGATCACGTTACTAACATAGTAAAATCAGCCTCGCAGAAGCTTAGTGCGCTATTACGCAACAAAAAACAAAATACACCGCAGCAGCTGCTCTTGCTCTACAAAGCATGCATAGAATGTTGCTCACACATTCGGGGTGTCGCACCTACGCACACCCTAAAGCTGCTGGATTCTATTTAGAAGAGAACAGTGCGTCTCGTGAGCGACCCGGGGTAGACCCGGAATCTGAATGGTCTGGAAAACCCCAGA
>JAEQML010068043.1:0-18583 GCA_016904865.1 Pissodes strobi | reverse complement strand
TTTATATTGTAAAAGTACCTGCTGACTATTTGTCTGTTTATACCATAAATAAAGGTCTTTGATGTATTTTGCATAATCTTTTATTTCTCTACTGACCCAGCTTCTATTCTCCGGCCTAATTCCAGAAGCTTCCATGGGAAAAGCTCTGTCAAACCAAAAGAAAAAGGCATTTGCAAAACTTGTATACATCTGGTCAACACCCACACTGTTATGGATATCTTGCCATTGCTCAGTATTTATGTAATTTATAAAATTTGAAATATTTTCATCAGTGAAAAATCTTTTCCTTATGAAAACAGGTTTTGAATGATCCTCTTCCATTTCCAATGTGAGTAGTTGACCATAGTTATCTGATATTCCTGACACATATACTTTACAAGTAAGATCATCCACGGGAAAGTTGGAAAACACATTGTCCACTCGAGATGCGCTGGTACTTGTTACTCTTGTCATTTCATTCACATGTTGCAACAAGCCATATGCCTTAAATAGCTCTGTTATGCTAAAAACTGAGTCAGAATTAGTACTAAAATCAACATTAAAGTCACCACAAACAACTATAAACGTTTTTGGAGAATACACGTTATCCAAAATGTCACTGAGTTTAGAAAGAAAACCATCTATATTGCCACTCGGAGACCTATATATACATAAAATTATCACAGACTTTGAAATTAGTTGTATTTGGGTTATACAAAATTCACAGGCCTTTTCTATTGGCAAAATATTGCAATTGATAAGTTGCCCCCACATTTTATTGGTAAAAATGGCTGTCCCACCCCCACGAAATTCTTTTCGGGAAGAAAAAGCTTGAAGGGCGAAACTTTCCAGACAAACCTGCTCTATTCCATTTTCCTGAAGCCAGTGTTCAGTAGCACAGAAAACAGTTGGTTTTAAATTAGTAAGTAAAACTTCTAGTTCAAGAATTTTATTATTTATGCTTTGAAGATTTTGATGAAATAGTGTGATAGAAGCTTTTTTGGGAATTGCGCCCCAGAGAAAAATCAAACCTTTGGAAACATACGCCTGTTGACCAAAAGGATTCCCCATAAACAGTGTCTATTAGGCCAGGATGCACACCAACCATAAAGCAATTAAACCTAGCATTTTCATTTTTTGTTCGGCATTGCTTTACCTCGATATCTTCTGGTTTAAGACTAGCTTTTTCGCAAATATAATTCATAACAACTTGATCAGATATTGTGTTTTTTACCTTTGAGATGAAAAGCCATATTTTCTTGCTTCGGTTGGGTGATTTATCGGCTTCAAATTCGCCGAACTGATTAATGGTACCAATCTTCCTCTGCTCCTTATTCTTTTTCAGAAGATCACTCCAATTTTTTTGTTTACCTTCTTGTTTGTTTTTATTTTCATTTTCGGTAGTTACGGTTCCAACCTCTTTTCTTTTGGGTCCGGTAATTCTCGTCCTCTCTCTTTTCGTTTTCTTGTTCTCGCTCGTTCGCGGCCTTCACCACAGTGGCGTAGCCGGCCGTGTAATTTGCGTTTGCTTTTCGGGTAGTCGCATTCGTTTCGATAGTCGTTGTAGGTTCGGGTTCGAGTAGGAGTAACTCCGGGCGTTTATTTCTTCCCTTTGCTGATACGTTCTGCGATGTTGTAGACATTTCCATTTGCGGTTTGTTGTTGCTTACCTTTTTTTCAAGTGTCGAGATTTTTTCCAGGGTTGAACTCTCCATAGTTTCCATCCTATTATGAATTTCAGCAAATAATTCATAGGAACTTTTGCCTTCTAGTTCTGCGATTTTCTTCCTCAAGGTATCTATTTCTCCATCCTTTTTTGAGATAGCTTTGTTTATGTCGTCTTTCCGCGCAATGGCCGCACAATTTGAGCATAAAATTAATGATTTGCTACCACTTGCTACTTGTAGCCCGGTCACTCTTAGTGCACAGGATCACTCTTAGTGCACATAAATTAAAAAAAGGTGCGAATATGAAGACCTAAAAAGTTACCCTCCACTATTTGTAGTTAGGAAAATCTACTAATATATAATTAGCTTTAATTTTACTATAATAGTTTTAACCTGTTCCGATTCGTTTTAGCCCGTTTTAATGCCTTTGGTTAGTTTTGGTTAGTCGTTCAATCAACTCTCGGTTAGTTTCAGTTAGTTTCAATTTATTTTAGTCATTTGAACCAGTTCCGATATGTTATAACCTGTAACAGTTCGATTTTGCTAATTTTAAAATTTCATTTATATGCCGCATTTAGGTTATGATGATGCTGTATTTTGCACGCATCGGTTTATTAATTCTAAATTTATTAATTTGATTTGCTTGAAAATGCTGTATTTCCTAATATGAATTAACTATATTTTAGGTATAGATTAGCTATATATTCGTATTAGTTTTTAGAATCCGTTGTGACCATCTATTTTAGTTGATAAGCGATGTATGTACCTTATTATTAAGTTAACTTGGCTTGATTTGCATTATATTATCGTAAACAGCCAGCGAGTCGATTTACATTTCTAAAGAATTCTGTTAGCCTGCAAATACGCTGCATTTGACTTATTGAACCATAATTTAATTTCAGTTTGAATATTCTATTACGTTTTGAGAACCCTAGGTTGATGTTCCGGAGATCGTTTTTGGACCTCTGCTTTAAATATATTTCTCGTTTGGTACGGCCGACTAGTTTTTGTGTGGTTCATGCCAAATAATAGGAATGGGCTATGTATCGCGCGTTTTTCATTCTCGATTTAGATTTTTGAAGGTTTATCATTCCTGTTAGAGCATTTCCTAGCCTTTCTGGAAGAATGTAATTTTAGCTCACTATTCGTGGCTTCCGCCGTCAGTTATCATCATAATAAGCGAGAATTAAGGCGTTTATTTTCTTAGAATTATTCCTTGTATCGAATCACTCGTCAACTTTTCAGCTCATTACTACTTGTGTCGCAGTATTTAATTTAAGGCAAATTGACGGAAGACGGAACGTTGGAGAGGTCTTTTCTAGTTTGCTCGCCTGGGGAACGTTTGCCAGTATAGCGAGAAACTGCACGTTTTGCGTATTGTGATATAATACCACCCTTTTGATAAGGGATTTATCGTGCGTTTCTGTTTGTGTTTTAACACGACCGATTATTCGGGCTCTACAAGCTGTACTAGGTAAGCATTTTCTCTGGATTCCTTTTTCTGTGGCCTATGAAGCACTTGACCGCCATGTTGCTATTTTTTTTTTGTTTCCATTATTTACAGCGGCTTCCACGTTCGTCCCATAACACCGAGACCGTCGAATCTCTTCTAATACACCCTCAAGTCCGAGTCTGAGGTAAATATCGCTACCATTTTTGCCTAAATTAATGAAATTGATTGCTTATCTACCTTTTATTTTTTTTTTGTGCACATAACGCCATTTGCTTTTCCCATGTGTTATCTGATCCGAATTTTTATTTTAATGCAACTTTAATTTTGATCATATGGGGAAGTTTATATATTCTTTTAGGGGTGATTCATACCTATCTTTTTATATTCAAGTTACCTGAACTTTAATATCTCTTTTATTTGCTTTATTGCACTGCAAGTCCATGGTTTTTTTTTGTCTGGGAAAATTTGTTTTATAAAAAAGATGTATTTATGCAAAGAGGGAGGGGGTCTATGATTTTTATTAAAGTAAGGGGGCTTCATTTAATGCGTACTGGATTATTTCAGGGTTCTTCTGCTGGGCCAGAAGTTTACTTGATGAACCAATTTCTTCTGCTGGGCCAGAGGTTTAATTAAATGATTGCAACTTTGTTCTGAAAGGCCGGAAGCAGGTCCACAACTTTTTTTTCCCGGGAAGGCTGACGAAGGGCCTTAACCTGTGGTTCCCGAACTAGAGGCCATCGACAGAGTTCGACGACGGGATTTGGGTATAAGTTTTGTGTCTTATGTTTACTCTTCGTTTGCTTTTATTGATATAAATCAAACATTGAATTGAGGTAGCTCATTGATTTTAATTAATTTAATTTACATTTATTCACTGCTTTATCGGACCAGTTAATCTAATTGCTTTGAGTTGTTTTGGCATTTTAAAAGTTAAGCGCTGGCTGGATAACTTCATTATTTTCATTAATTAGTCGGCAAATATAACCGCGCTGAATTTTATCTTTTTATCATATGAATCAGGCTAACCATAGTTTTAATCTGATCTGGTGCTTTTATTAACTTCTCAAGTTTTTTTGATCTAATCATTGTGTCCGCTCATTGCGGCATATTATCACCATCAGTGCAGCTATTAGCGCACGCATACCTAGGTATAAGAAGCTTAGTCTGCGTCAAGTGATCACTTTGATAAGTAGTGTTTAGTGCATTTAGTGATAAGGCATATAGAACCGAGGTTTTCCAACTGAATTGGTCTCTGTACGTACAATCTTCATATTGTACTCTGTTTATTTTATTAATTACTTTAAGTCATTTAACATTCTATTGTCTACTCAACCACATTTTACTATAACCATTTTCTCCAGATAGATTGTTGCTGTGTTTGCAAAAAAAAGGATTTAGTAGCAATTATAGTGTCCATTAAATTTTTAGATTGTGTTTTCTTGATAGATTAAGTTGGTTGATTATAGTGCCATAATTATTCCCATTTTCTTGAAAGTTTGAAATTAAGTACTAAGAACCGGTTAATTTTATGAGCGAATCTAGCCACTCGGTACAACGCCTGCCGAGCTTTTTTCGTTAATCTGGCTAGAACGGGTGGCGCTCAATGTGGCTAGGTTCATTTTTTTTTAATTAATTGGGAAAAAAATCTTTGGGTTCATTCAGAAAAAAAAACGTGTTGCAAACCAATTTAAATATTTTTGATTAATCTTAGTTAGTCTTAAAAATTTGGTTAATTTGGGTTAGTTTCAACTTACTTTAATATTCTTAATCTGTTTTGATACATTTTAGACCTTTATGGTGCTTTTAGTTAGCTTTGGTTAGTCGTCCAATCAAATTTCAGTTAATTCCAGTTAGTTTTAATTTATTTTGGAATTGGAACCGGTTCCAATACGTTATCTTACAAATTTTTGCCTTTCACTCTACATCAGTTTTTGAAAAACAGAGTTAATTTTTAGGTGTCCCTTATCAACTTAATTTTTTAGCAAAGGTAACAAGGTGTTATTAAAATTAACAGAAGCTAAAGCAACACATTCATCTTTATTTAAATAAATTAAAGCACATTTTAATTTTACATTTTTTAGAGAATGGTTCCTTCGCTAAAAAAATTTGTAAGATAAACATGAACCTTCCACAACAATATAGAACATATCTACATCCGATACGTTATAACCAATTTTAATGATTTTGGTTAATTTTGGTTAGTCGCCAAATTTCAGTTAATTTGGATTAGTTTTAACTTACTTTAATATTTTTAATCTGTTCCGATACGTTCAAGCCCGTTTTGGTGCTTTTAGTTGCTTTTTGTTAGTTTTGCAGGTTAGTCATTCATCTTTCGGCTACTTTCAGTTAGTTCCATTTTATTTTGGTCATTTGAACCGGTTCCGATATGTTATAATCAAATTTAATGTTTTTGGTTAGTTCGGGTTAGAGAATTGTTCCTTCGCTAAAAAAATTTGATGATAAAAAGTGCTCAGTCACAAGGGTCTTTGTATAAAATAAATTTCCAAATATAAGTGATTTTACAACACAAAGAAACAATACCATCTTTTTCCAATAATGCCGATTACAAATAGAAATTCAACAGCCCTTCAGATTTATGAGCCGAACATGGAAAGCTGATATGAAAAGGCTCATCCTTCATCCTCGTGACAGTCTCAGTTTTCGGGGTTGTAAATTTCCGCTTTTTCGTTGAAAAAAAAATGCGAAAACATGTCAGCTAGATGGAGAAGGGTCACACTCTCGAGTGCTTTGTTTTATTTATAAAGCTGATTTACCGGATTATTATAGAAGTTTCTATTTACTCTTTAGGATACAGCTAATTCGGCAATTTCTAAATAAGTCAGATACATTTTAAAAATGCTGAAATAAAATAAATGAACCGCTTAAATAATGCGAAAATAATAGTAATAGATATTAAGTCGAGAAAACGAGTCTCTGAGAGAAAGAAATTCTAATACCTAATTATGATAGTTTTTGAAGGTTTCAGAAAAGAGTTAAAATAATTATAAAAAATATTATAAAAATTCATTGCAGTTTGTCATAACTAATGGGACATCTATAATGGCATATATATCTAATAATCTATAAGGAGCTAGTATCTGCATGTTAGTGGAAATCTATGCTATTGAAATCCGCCTCCAGTGAATTTGAGGAGATACAACCGCAGGGAGATGCTATTCTCGCCATCAAAGGCATTGACTAAAGTAGTCTGGATACTTACGAGGACGGGGACTAAATGTTTAGTTTTCGGTTTAAATTTTGCTAGTAGTGTGGTAGAGTTGAGTGAAATTATAGAATTATGTAAGATTTTAGAAAAATTTTACAAAAATATTAGGAAAGAGAGCGCCTATGCGGATTGAAGTAAAAAAAAAAACCTCTATTGTATTGTACGTATTTTGGTAAATTTATACTATAACGGCATCACTGCAACGCCAGCTGGGATTTTTTAGAGTTCGGAACTTCCCCGAAAATTGCGTTATCCTAAAATATAAAAATAATTCGCGTCTAGTTATCGCAATTTTCAGCCTTCACGCATGCGTACGCGCTATTTCATATATTTTTCAAAGTTATTTTTCTTCATTTGCATTGCATTGCCTTGGGTTAGATTGGGTTAGTATTGTTTGGTTGCGCCCCCGGAGCGAGCGAAGCGAGCGGACGGACACGTGTGAAGTGAAATATTAGAACGACAACAGTGGGCTGCTGCGAAATGAGCAGGTCCGAAGGTCGAAAATTTTCGATAGGTACACGCGAGTTAAAAATAAAGTCCGAGCCCGAGCATCATATTTCCGCTTTGCTTGCGTTGAGTCTTGCTCTTGAATTATTTCCTTCCCCTACCTATTAATTTCGACATATTATTCGTCATTTAGGAATTTTGCAATTTAAGAAGACCCATTGTTTGCTCATTGCGTATGACGCTTTGTTCGACTGGTTTTTTAAATTGTACTGTATTGTTTGTTAGATAGAGAGTGTTGTTGCAAAATAGTAACATTGATACAAATTTGGACTGCATTCAGGCAAACAAACGAAAATAACCAACATTGCTTTGGTACAATATTCCAGATAAGTTTTTGGTTAAACGTTCTGCATTCATTTATGGTAATTGTAATTGATGAAGTAGTTGTAAAAATAACGTATTCAATTATTAATTTTTTTGTAACCAATTTGTAAAAAAAAATATAACTGCTGATAAAATCTGGTGAAATCTGACAACTTTTCAATTCGCAGAATCTGGTGAAATCTGACAATCGCCTGGCAACACCGTCTGTAAGCGCATAGAAACAGGTCAAACAGGTTATTTTATTTTGCATCATTTCCGCACAGCCTTTTGTAATCAATAATTTTTAAATCACTGTTGTATTTTCAAATAGAACAGTGATTAAAAGTAACTAAGAAACAAAGAAAATTTCGTAAAAATCGGAAAAATGAAGAATGCCAGAAATAATCTGTCCTCAGCGACGTGTCCCTTACTAAGCTAAAGTTTAACTAAACTCGAATCGGAAATCGGAGAATCGGACGGTCGCCGAGTCGCCGACAGCGAACGCCGAGTGACCACGCCTTGCAGGAAGGGGAAAGCTGCGCAAGGAATGGCATACGTTGTGTCTCTTTTTAACTTTAGGTCTCGTATCTAACGTACTCTGTTATCGCATTAAAATCCTATGGGTAAAGATTTCTTGCCAAACGTGTATATAGAACTGTAGAGAGATTAAACCAAAAAACGAAAGAACTCATGAGGTTTCGTGAACCGCAGAATCGAGAATGCTTTCATTTTTATGCTTGTTAATATTCTTTCTCCTTTTTTAGAGGCCTCTGGCAGTGGTTTTTGGCAGTGGCTTCCGGCAGTGGCCTCTGGCAAACGTCTTTCTTTTCGTTCACTCCGTGGATTCCGCAACCACCTGTTTATTCTACGGCGTCATTCTCACCTGCGATGTTGCCACTTTGATTTGAAATTACCTGTTAGCTTATGCAGTACTAAACAACTGCATCTCACGTTACTCGCTACTAACTCATTGTGATACTAAAAGAACTCGAAAGGCTGTTAAAAAAATTACCACCTATGTGTTCCAAGTACAAAGCGAAATTGGTAGGTAATCATCAAACATTTTTTTGCATAATGTAATGGCTCCAGTTGTTTTAGATATTACTGGAAAAGTTGCATTATTAAGTCACATATTTACCAAATAATCTATAGGTTGTGCAATATTACCAATGACAGGTCATTTTCACAAACAGGTAAGGAAAACAGAGTAACATGGTTCTCTGGTAAATGTAATAATCATTGTCCATTATCGGGGTGTTGTACCGAAACCAATTTATATCGGGCTTTCATAAAGTATGTATTAGAGCTGCTGGAAATAAGCTGCTACTTGTCCGCTATTACATCATTCATCAACTAATCTGTTTACACATTTTCTAGTAAAAGTCAGTTACAGGTTGATAATGGAATATCCACAATACGTGTAGCGATAGAAACTACTGCTATACTTTATGCACCTAAATGAAACTATAATTTTTATGTATTTATTTATTTACATATTGGTGCTAAAAAGCACAATACTCATACACCAGTCAATTCAATAGGAATCAACAAAGTAAAATACAATTTAAAAAAACTTACTACTGAGAGCTAAGACATAATAAAAAAAAGATTAAAAATTGACAATACAGCCAATACATCTGAAGCTCAAACACACAAAACAACATAAAAACAACTCACGCTGTTGATCACAGAAGGTCATCAAAACTGGACCGATGACAGTCCTCGAATGAAAAGAAAGCATATTTAATAAAAAATTCTTTGACTTTGAGCTTAACTAAATTAAGCTGCAGATCCTTGACGCAGAAAGAATTTGATTCCGTAATAGGACACCCCATATCGAGACCTAGAAAGCCTCAGATCACCAAGGAATTGTTAGTTCTGGTGTAGTGTTGATGAGTATCAGCATGAGTCATAAACCTTGAAAGGTTTTCCTTGACAAATACCAGAATATATGCACATGGCAGGGTAAGCACTTTCAGTTGTTTGAAGTGTAGTTTACAGCACTGTCTATAACCCAAATGAGCTATCACTCTTATACGCTTGCGTTGCAACGCAAATATTTTAGGCATATGCGCAGTGAGTCATTATAGAGCGAAAGTATCCAAAGTAAGCAGCACTGAGTGTACAGATCGACACTGAGCCAGACAAACTACGGAAAAGGAATAGGCATCTTGACAATTTGGATGACAAATCCTCAATGTGAGATTTCCAAGTCAATCCTCCATCCAGAGTGATGCCAAGAAAATTTACTGTTGTATCCAGGTTCTAGTTGACAGAAGAGAGAATATTATATGTTGAGTTTTGGCCTCATTTAAGCATAGTCGATTTGATATCACCCGTTCCCTCAGATTAGCACATTACTCCTCCACTGTGAGAGCAAGGTTTCAGCAATCAGAGATGTAGTGTCATCAGCATACAGACAGAACGTAGAGTCAGGATCACAGAGGGGCAGCTCATTAGCATACACTAAAAAGAGAATAGGCCCAAGAACCGGACATTGCTGTACTCCATACTTCAGCATTAAGCTCCGAGACCTACCACCCTCAAAATAAACAAACTGATTTATATCTGTCAAATAGGACCGGAGCAGCTTAATACTATTAAGATCAAATTTATAGTATTCGAGCTTCTGAAGAAGTATATTATGCTCTACACAATCAAAAGCCTTTGACAAATCATGAAATGTGGCATGTGAGTGTAGGCCACTCTCAAAGCCCTCAAGAATAATCCCTGACTGCTGAGCCAGTGGAGCGTCGCTGCCTAAACCCATGCTTCCCCCTGTAAAACAGTGCATTTTATTCAAAAGATTCCTCAATCTGAATCTTAAGCAGTCTCAAAAATCTTACCAAAGATTGGAAGAAGTGAAATAGGCCGGTATTTTTCGGCGTCCACTCTAGAACCCTTTTTATGAATGGGTATGACCTTAGCAATCTTAAGAGACCCCGGAAATATGCCCTCAGAAATAGCCAAGATAATCAGTTTTGTTAGTGGAACAATGATCAAGTTTTTAATGGGTTTTATGAGATTCATATTAGAATCATAAGGGTCTTTACTTGGGCTATTGCTCATACCATCTATAATCTGACGCACCTGAATGTAGATTACCTCACCAAAAGAAAAGCCAGGTCCACAAGGATCAGTCAAATAGTTTATCGGATTCCTAGAAATTGGAGGAAGATTTTGTTTTAATTTGAGTGGCACCATTAAAATGGATAGGGGTGATCCGGCTTGGCTCTGTTACTTTAAAGATATTGTGAGATGATTTTATGACTTTCCACATAGCTTGGGAGGGATTACTAGCCTAATTAATAAAATTATCATTTGTCTTCACCTTCTTGACTTGAATTTCCATGCAATATTTATTGCGGTACCTCCGGACAGTTTCAGCTGATTGACCTGCCTTAAAAGGCAAAGTCGATCTCTCATTCCTCTTAGGGAACCGTCAAACCACTTGGGTGCCGCTGAGCATCTGGAGCTGTTCGCTGATTTGGATTTCAGTTCCAAGCATCTCATGTAAGCATCAATCAGGGAATCAACAAAAAAACAAAAGAAAGATTAACATCAACAGTACTGCCTATATAGTCCCAACTGATTGTCTCCACCAGATTATAAAAACTCAACAAGCCCCACTTCGTAATCGGTCGAAAGAAGATACGTACTGCATCACCCACCCCGGAAGACCACTCATTGAATTGAAAGGTATAATTCCCAGGTGATCTGACAGAGACACATCACTGATGACGGCTCTATAATTGGGGCTCGGAACATTTGTAAATATATTGTCCAGACAATTCGCACCCCTCGTAGTCCCCTTAACTGCTGGATATAGTCCAAAACCCGAGAAGAGGTCGACAACATTCCGAGATTGACCATGGTCTAAGTTAAACTTGACATTAAAGTCACCAGTAATGATGTATTTCTTTGTTAATGGCCAAGCTACTCAGAAAACCGTCAAAGTCACCCAATGGAGATCTATAGATGGTATATATCAAAGGCTCACCACACCTGATCCCAGCAACCTCAAAATCCAGCTCACAAACAACTCCTTGGGGTAAAATATTGACTGGCACGCATTGTGCTGTGTCCCGTGAACACCTCTCCATGAACTCTGCCTGTTAGGCAAAATTTGGAAAAAAGATTAAAGCTCTGTATATGTGTTACACTTATCTCCGCATCAGACAGACAGTGTTCATTAAGACAGAGAATGTTAATATTATGATTAGATTCGAGAAATGTCTCCAACTGCAGTATTTTAGAACGCAAAAATTGAATATTAAGGTGTAAAATAACATTATTAAAGTTGCTAGCATGTTACTTCTTTTTGGTGACAAATTGGCGCCGCCTGTTTAAAAATCTTCTTGCAACCACACCTGCAGGCCAGACCTGAGAGTCCAAGACACGGAACTCAATGTCAGAGTTCACTCCAACTTTGAAAGACTTGACTTGGTCATTTGATGTGGTCAACTCCTCACACTCGTAACTTGCAAAGCCATGGGAGCTAAGGTATGCAAAACATCCTTTACTGTGTTGTCTTTAGATAACCCAGACAGGAAGACCCAGGATAGATTGCGGATTACTTGGTTGTTCCTGCTAGCTTGCGAAAGCTTTAGCGTAGGTAGTTTGGGAGATAAGATCTTCATCGGCAAAGCGTCTCTCTGACTTATAACAGTATAGCTTTCACTGATATGAGCCTGAGCCTTCGTGGTTTTAGTACCCTTGCTTCCATGTGGCACCTTAGGAGCAGGTTGGGGAGGCATGTTGGAGAGCATATATAGTCCCAACTGATTGTCTCCACCAGATTATAAAAACACAAGCCCCACTCCGTGATAGGTCGAAAGCAGATAAGTACTGCATCACCCACCCCGGAAGACTCCTCATTGAATTGAAAGGTAATTCCCAGGTGATCTGACAGAGATACATCACTGATGATGGCTCTATAATTGGGGCTCGGAACATTTGTAAATATATTGTCCAGACAATTCGCACCCCTCGTAGTCCCCTTAACTGCTGGATATAGTCCAAACCCGGAGAAGAGGTCGACAACATTCCGAGATTGACCATGGTCTAAGTTAAACTTAACATTAAAGTCACCAGTAATGATGTATTTTTTTGTTAATGGCCAAGCTACTCAGAAAACCGTCAAAGCCACCCAATGGAGATCTATAGATGGTATATATCAAAGACTCACCACACCTGATCCCAGCAACCTCAAAATCCAGCTCACAAACAACTTCCAGGGGCAAAATATTGACTGGCACGCATTGTGCTGTATCCAGTGAACACCCCTCCATGAACTCTGCCTGTTAGGCAAAATATGGAAACAAGATTAAAGCTCTGTAAATGTGTTACACTTATCTCCGCATCAGACAGACAGTGTTCATTAAGACAGAGAATGTTAATATTATGATTAGATTCGAGAAATGTCTCCAACTCCAGTATTTTAGAACGCAAAATTTGAATATTAAGGTGTAAAACAACATTATTAAAGTTGCTAGCATGTTACTTCTTTTTGGTGACAAATTGGCGCCGCCTATTTAAAAATCTTCTCGCAACCACACCTGCAGGCCAGACCTGAGAGTCCAGGACACGGGACTTGACTTGGTCATTTGATGTGGTCAACTCCTCACACTCGCAACTTGCAAAGCCATGGGAGCTAAGGTATGCCAAAACATCCTTTACTGTGTTGTCTTTAGATAACCCAGACAGGAAGACCCAGGATAGATTGCGGATTCCTTGGTTGTTCCTGCTAGCTTGCGAAAGCTTTAGCGTAGGTAGTTTGGGAGATAAGATCTTCATCGGCAAAGCGTCTCTCTGACTTATAACAGTACAGCTTTCACTGATATGATCCTGAGCCTTCGTGGTTTTAGTACCCTTCCTTCCATGTGGCACCTTAGGAGCAGGTTTGGGAGGCATGTTGGAGAGCATGGTAACCATTTCAACGTTAGTGTCTTTAAGAATCTTAATTTGTTGGTTAATTACTTGCGTTTGTAGAGAAAGTTCATGTTTAATGAAATATTTCAGAGATTGTGCAAGGGAATCAAAATGTGTACTACTAGAGACCAAGTCCTCAGACTTACTGTTGGAGGCTGGTGAATGGTTAGCCAGTGTCTTCAGCATCATCACCAAGGCTACTGTGAGACTGATCTGTGTTAGAAGTAAGATCAACAACATTGGTTGCAGCCTTGGAAACAGATAATAGAGGGTATTGTATTGAGTCGGCCTTTACTTGGTGGAAATTCATAATAACTTATGTGAAATGATTAGTAAAATAACTTTTTACTTAGTTTCCACTGTATATAATAGAGCGGAAACTAAGTAAAACATTATTTTACTAATCATTTTACATAAGTTAATAGAGGTTAGCCTGGGTTGTTCCTTTAGTGCTGGAGCTTTACTTCCTGGTCCAATGCGTTCGCGACCCACCTGTAATGATTCCTCTGATGTTCCGGCAAGGTTTTCCAAGACTTTTACTTGTTGCTTAAGTGCGGCAAGTTCATCACCGAAATCTCTTCTGAGAGATGTATTTTTGGCAAGATCGCATTTAATCTCCTCAACGGAACTCCAAGGTTCAGGTTTGGCAGATCCCTGATACCTGACACACAGTCAGGGCAAAAGAAAAACCTTCGTCTGGGTCGGCTGGGAACATAGCGTACTCCCTGTGCTAATAGACCAGTGCACTCCCTGCAGACTAATTTTCTGCAAGTATCACAGGGATAGCTAAATAGATCTGATCTCTCATCTTTGGGCTTTGATTCACATGCCCGGAGGCACTTGTAGCACTTTAGAATGTCTGAACTCATTTTCCCAGACTCAGTTAAAAATATCGATAACTTGGCCCAGCACTACACTCCACAGACGTCAACTGGCAACACTAACACGTCACTAGGATTTCAGATTTGCAGTTAATCAAAAAAAAAACGGCCAAAACTCGTGCTATAGGAAATTTAGAAATGGATTTCAAGCAGAAATACACTGAATCCTGCAGATACTCCAACAGCCGGTGAGAAGGAGGCACAGAGCAACGAGAATTAAAAGGTCACAACACACAAAACAAACCCAGAGCCACACAAATGCACAATTAATAGGGATCACAACATAAACAACAGCTGCTTTTTTTTAGTGTCTATTTCACCGATAATTTAAAACTCCTCGTAAATTCCTTGATAATCATTCTATTTAAATAACATCACGAAAATAGATTTTTAGCAATGCTCGACCTACATAACAGACTTTTCATTGCCACTAAATTAATAGAGCGGTATTTTAAATGAATATTAAAAATAACACTGAATGGCGAGAGCAGGCAGCTTCCCTAAGAATAATCCGACGTGCTTAATAAACAATTTTAAATTCTATTTATTTGCTTAAAAGCAATTAATTAGATTGTTTAACGTAAGTAGATACATTGCCTAACGCAAGTAGATAAAAAAGCGGCATTTCAAATCCTAATACACTTTTTTGTACGCCCATGCTATTTCGGATTGTTTACCGTGCTTGGTTTTAGAACGGTAGGTTAAGTTTACTGGTTACTAAGCAAAAACGCGACGGTAAGTAATTTACTTACCGTTCAGCTGAACGGTAAGTAAAATATATATAATTTGTCGAAAAAATGCATCATCTTTAGATGATCCTTTCTTGAAACATCAGTATTTTGCAAAAACTAGACTATTTTTAAAAAATGTTTCGTTTTTTTTCTAAATATGCTAAAATTGAAGAAAGTATGCCAACAGGAGTTTTTCATTTAAGCTATTTCCATGATTGTCTTCAAACCACTTTTTGAAAACTTTATACGTCTTTTCATAAGATTTTTTGATTTCTCCGGAATTATTGAAGAGCGCCCTATTTCCCATGCCTCTTCAATATCAAAATTATCGTTCTCAGACTCACTCATACTTCTAAAACACTACTGATATAATAATAGTCACGCGTTTGTCAAATATCGTGACATTAAAAAGTAAAATTACAAACGTATCCATAGTAACAACAGAACCCACTTAAGGTTTAGTGGATCTATAGGGCAGAAATAATGATCCAAAACACAATTTTTACAATTTTCAAGATATTTGCTTAGTCAATGTCTTTGTGTTCATAATGGGCGTACAAAAAATAGTATAAGCATCTCGAACAGTAAGGAGTTTACCGATCTCCTCCAATATTGGCGACTTCGCTCAGTCGCCAAACATTGTCGTCGATCGGTAAACTGTCCTTACTGTTCTTGATACTTAATATACTATAGCCAACGGATCTTGGCTTGGTCGTTACGTTATAATAATTAATGTTCAGCTTAATCAATGGCAATATTCATGTGCTACTGCGTGGTCTCAACTGAGTTAAACAGAAATTGCTGACAGCTGAATATATTTCTGTTTGTCAAGTGTTGGGGAAACACCCCAACATGTGTATAAACTATCGTTTTTCACCGTATAGTTTGGTGATAACATCCTGTATGTATGTAGTATGAATGAACCGTAATTAAACTCAAAATAGATTTATTTCACACCCACCACACACCCAATTTGTGCATTTAAAGCAGCATATTTCAGTTCTTCATTATGATCCCTTAGTCCGAACCTGGTTTGTCGTTATAATAGAGTCCGTCATATGCTATGATTCAAATAAAGCGAAATGACACATCATCAAGAAAATCGTTTGTAATCGTTTTCAATTTAATATATCCTTGTCTCCGTCAGTGTTCTGTAAACAGCAGTGTGTCAAAGAAAGAAAGAAGATGCTTTCACCCTCTCAAATGAAACCGACGCTTTATCATTCCCGCGAATCCTCACTTTATTAATTTAGTGAGGCCGCCTAGCGATAGAAAAATTATATTTCAGTGCATTGCAAACACTCACCCGCTTAGGATCTGTCTCGTCACAGCTCTCCTAAATTTTAGCGCCAAAAAACAACTAGCCCTGTCCTAGCACTGTTTAAGGCAAAGAATTAGTAGTGTTTCTCTCATTTTGTTAGGTATTTCAAGTGCAGTTTAAAATCTCACTCGAACAACAGCAAAAAGTTGCTGCTTGTTGCTTTTCGCGCCAAAGGTTATCCCTTTAGGCATTTTTCTAGTTTGTTTGCACAGATATTAAGGAATATCTGGTGCACCTCAGATATCTTTGTCCAAGCTTGGATAAAGAACTCTTTTTGGGCATTTTTGCAGTAGCTAAATGGAGAAAAAGATAGCGTCCCCTTTGGAAAGTTGGACGTAATTGACATTCCTGGTCGAATAGTTCCTGCAATCAAGGTGAAAGCGGAATTTTATGGTTTCCGTAAAACAAACAAAAATTAAGTTGGAAAGTAAATAAGTAAAATCTCTCCCCGTTGAAGATACAGGTAAAGCAGAGTCAAGGTTCAAAGGTACGATGTGTGAACGTTGCTAAGTTGGAGAAAACTAAAAGTAACAGAAAACTCAGTTTAAATCACAAAATCAAGAACTTTCAGTAGATAGTCACTTTATAACTAACCTGTTTTGTAATATTAGTTGTATGTGTGAAAGGATGAATGCTTGAAATTGATATAGAAAATACTGTATATACTTATCATATTTAATGCAATTTACACCTGCATTATTAAAGCAAATCGAAATGAATACATGTGTCAATTCATCCTATAGATATAATTTCACTCCCCTATGGTAATACAGTTCATTAAAAGTGGTGAATTAATAACTAAGATACTACCCCCTCCTTTATGGTTTTAAGCAATAGTAAAAATCAGTTGTTTATTCCGACCATCAAACTTCAGACCTTTTGGAAAAAATGCTTATTTAATTAATAGCAGATTGTATATATTCATTGGTATGGTCCATTTAAAAAAAAATAAATATTGAGTGTGTCATACCTAACCGTAAGATTGCCACTAATTTCTAAACCATCAAGGCTTTTAAACTCTTATTTTTCAATTAAATGATTTACTTTAAATCGAAAAAAACCTTTCTTTAAACGCGCTCTTTGACACATTTTCAAATACTTGATTTATGGCAGCTCTTCGAGATAATTAATATACAGGTCGTTAAACATAAATTCGAGTGAATGGGTAATGTTTTCAATGAAACTGTTTCTTATACCTATGCCGGATAGGGGTCTAGTGGTGAAGTAGGCAAGGAAAATTCCATTCGCTGGACCAACCCGGACCGATCTCTTTTTATCCACACATTATGTTTCGACAGTCGTCGAAACCGGTTTTTGGTGGTCGCGTCAAAAAGTCGTCGCTTCCAACCAAAATGACTCCAAGAAACAAGAGAGTCGCGTTTATTGTTGGTGCAATGATTATTCTTTTGGAAAAAAAGAAACAGAAACGCATATGGACCAAAGAATGGTTACGTAAAAGAGAGAAATACACGCATTGGCGTTTATTGAAATGCATCCAAGAGTGTGAAGCTTCCGATTTCGCAACATATCTTCGAATGGATTACGCCACATTTCATGAACCGTTGAATTTAATTATTGAACCACTTACCCAAAAGTAGAGTAGTTATGAGAGATGCAGTTAGTTCAGAAGAACGCCTGATAACAACCTTACGATTTTTGGCAACGGGTAGGAGTTTCGAATATTTATTCAAATTCAAATTCAAATCCATATATTTCATAAGAATTGTATTACAACTATTGAAATTAGTCAAATCACTTAACTAACTAGAAAGAAGAAAATATACTAGGTAACAAAATATAATTATAAAAAATCCCTAAAAATACTCAGATACAAAAGTAACAACCTTAATACTAATTCAGATCTCGCGAGAAAAACTCAGACAGAGAGTAAAATGCATACTTTTTTAAAATTTTCTTTAATTTGACCTTAAAGGTAAGCAAGTTTAAGTCCTCCGTTTTTAAACTGCTCGGTAGGTGGTTATAAATTCTTAAAGAAGTAATAAAAGGTCCACGATTCACTTGTGCTAAATTAAAGGCTGGAATATACAGTTTGTCAGAATTTCTAGTTATATAATAGTTAATATCGCTATACGTTTTAAAGTTTTTTAAGTTTTTCTTGACATAACAGGCTGCCTCTAATATGTACATATTAAATAAGGTTAAAATGCCACTCTGAACAAAAATACCAAACATTGTGCGAATAATTCGTTTTTGAGCAACAAAGACACGAATAACATTAAAACTGTTTCCCCAGCAGAATAAACCATACATTAAAATTGAATTTAAACATGCATAATAATAAGATTCTATAGCATCAAGAGAACAATACTTCCGTAGTTGCAATATAGCAAAATTTCTTACAGAGAGTCTTCCAATAAGGTTTTCTGTATGTTGCTCCCAAGACAAATTTTTGTCCACAAAAATACCTAAAAACTTTACGTAATCCTTTTGTTTAATAGTTAAGTTTGGTGTTTCATTAGACCTAACTAACATGCTGTCTTCCTGTCTAGAGCTATGAGGAGCAAACAAAATTAAATCATAGCAATGAAACACCTTGTATATCATGCAAATTTTAATCCAAAAG
>MU194580.1:0-17092 GCA_016904865.1 Pissodes strobi | reverse complement strand
AAAAATACATTTTTATTCTTTTTTAATACAAAAACGTACATGTAACTGTAAACAAAGTACAGAGATGCAAAAAAACGATTTTTTTTTAATCCGAAACGAGACATTTTTAATAATACCTATATATTCACTAGACTTTGAAGTTATTTATAAATTGTCGCTGTCAAATTTTCAATGGAATTACCATAGATACGTACGATGCAATTATCGCTGTGCTCTTTCGGTTTCTACAGTGCAATTATCGCTGTAATTTTACGAGAATTGCACTCCTCTAATGGGTTTTTCAATACATGAGGGAAATATTCGCTGTAATTTTCCGAGAATTGCACTCCTCTAATGGGATTTTTTATACATGAGGGAAATATTCGATAGTAAGAGTGTCGGAGCACCACTCGAACCTCGACTCAAACCATCATTACATCTCATTTTTTTTCATCAAGTTCACTTCTGGCGATTTGTGAACATATTTTACAATATTTTAATATACTATTGCTCAACTGTCAGAAGTAAATTCGGAAGACATTGATTGTTTTTATACAATAACATGAAAATGGTTTTTATTTATACGTCTAATACAATACATATATATCCTAGTCCTATTAATCCCAATTAATCTATATTAATCCTAATACTAATATTGATCGAATGTAAAATTAGTCTGTTCCATAACCATCCATTTCCAGATCGTCATCAAATTCAACGTCATCGTCGCTGTTATATATCATTTCACCATCGTCAGCTGAAAGTACAAATTAATAATTTAATTGAGTTTATAAATTGACAAAATTAAATTCAAAAATACCTTCCGAATTTTCACTATCAGTGAGAACGTTTTTGACAGATGGTGGCAATTGTGGTCCTTCAAACCATTTGAATTCGTAAGTGGATCCATCCAATGTCCAGCCGCAATTCTCTGCTTCCAATTCATATGGATCAAACAAAGTTGCATTTGTCCATATATTTGCGATGAAATGCGTTCTCTCCATATGTTGACGTAATTCAACGTAGCAACGTGGCAAGCAAGAAGCATTGAAATTTTTCAATTGTTTCTTTAAAGGCACATTTACATTTTTTATTGTATAATTTCGATGGAACAATTCATATTGGAGGTTATCTACTTTATCGCATAATTTAACACCGTACATGTCACAAACAAATGATTCAATGATCGAGAAAGTGTTTTCTTTATTTGCACCTGTATTTCCTAAATCATCGAATGCATTTTGGTACTCTTTTGATTTCAAAAGCGTTTTAGAAGGACGTTGCTTTCCTTTCCTATAGAATGAGGGGTTATAGTCGCATCCTGTTAAAGCGTGAAATTCCAGTAATGCTTTACACATGTCTGATCCGAGGGATTCACGAAGCGTATTGACATCAATAACATGACGCTTATCGGACATTCCACATTCGATCCAAACTTTTGACTTAATTTTATGTAAGTTACCTAACAAAATAACAACAATATCTGTATCGGTACATTTGATAACTATATTTGAATTTTAAACGCATGGTATATTATTTTAGTATCAGCTTCTTCATGTGGAGAGCAACAAAATTCAGCGTTTACTTGGTATGAATAGCAGTCTATATAATTTAGGCCAATTTTTTTGTTGTTAATAAAGGCAGCAACTTCTTGAGTTTGCCAGTGTTCAATTAAAAAATCGACCAAAGCTTCTTTGAACTTGCCATTTCGAAGTTCTTTCGAAAAGTCAGTTGGACGCGTTTGTTCTGGACCAGAGATGACGTATTCGTAGTCAGATTCGAAACCCCCTCGCAACGAACGCTCATAATCTTTGATTGAAGGTCGACAGTAACGATCAAAAACTATGTGTATACTTGGAGCATGATAATTGCAAAGGATTTGTAATTTTTTTTTCGATATATTCCCGAAAGACTTTGGTACATCTTTGATACAGTGAATTAAAAAGAAGCCATCAACAATTATGACATCGATCGCGGGAGATAACGAGCTGTCGTTTCGGTAAATTTTAAGTAAGGTCGATTTTTCGGTTTTACAAATAGTGTCATCTAAATGACACAATGATGTGGGTATTGGAGTCATGGAATACGAGAGCATTTTCTCAATATCTGCTGCCCCTTCATCGAAATACCCAACATGCGGCCAAAGAGATCGCCTTGCATGCGAACCACGCGTACTTTGTTATTGACGGTTATTTTTCGTTTATTATTGCAACTAGCAAATTTTGTTTTGTTTAATTGGTTCTTTGAATCTACTATCATCTTGTGAACATTCAGATATAAATGACTCTTGTATAATCCGCCCATTTTCTTCTACATTTAATAGAAAATCAGTCACGAGGTCCGATGCGTGACGACCTGTTTTGATATTAAATAAAACATTCCAGGATATTTTTTCATTTCTCGAATTATTAATTTATTATTGTCTTCCGAATTTACTTCCGACAGTTGATATCAAAATATTGTAAATTATGTTCACTGTTCACAAATCGTCAGAATTGAACTTGATGAAAAAAAAAATATGAGATATAATGATGGTTTGAGTGGAGCCCCGACACTGTTACTATCGATAATATCTCCGTTATTCTTCCACCTAGCCTTCTGACGATTTGCAGGTAATTTCATTTTGCATCATAGAATAAATATACAAAATGTCAGAAGTGTACCTAGTGACAAAATTGTTGCGAACATTTTCGCGACGAAGGCGTCCTCTGACGGCCCTTTATCTTCCGCCTAGAGTTCTGACAATTTTTTCCCTATTTTCAATACTGATGCAAATTTTCAGCACTGTACCTACTCAAAAAAAATTCATAAAAAAATTACAGGTTCAACCCCCTACCCTCACTTATTACTCCCAGGGTGACGTCTGACGGCCTGCCCCTTGCTATGTCGGCAACAACCAAACCTGTAACTGACTAAATTTAGACTTTACCGAGTGACCCGTTCCCCCACGTAGCCAGCTCTCCGTCTATATAGTTTATTAAAATAGTCGGCCGACGTGCGTGTATTTAAAAAAAAGTCTTCGTTTTCGTTTATATTCATGGGTAGAAAATAGATCGTACCAACCCATAAATTTTACGATTTCCATTTATCGGTCTAGTTTCATATCACACTTTTTTAATACCACGTAGCAGCACAATAGGGCACTAGACAGAAATATAGCTTCATCAACATCGATTTAGGCTCAACGTTAAAAATTGGGAGAGAAAACAAAGAACAATAGCATAAACCTGAATTTGGCATTGACAAGTGACAAAACGGGAAAAAATACTTATGGAAACTATCAATCAAATGTTTGTTACTGCTTAGGTCTTACCCGAGTACATCCACCACCGAGTAGCGACATTACGGGTTTCAATTTTCATGGCGCCTGCGCGAAATAGATTGTTTAGCTGTCATATGACGAAGCAAATGATGTTTCATTTATAGTCAGGAGGTTGATGTATTTGTTGCGATCATGGGTCAAGTTTCGTTTAGCGGAAATCCGTTAGGAAAAGAATAAATTTATTTTTTGGTATTAGAGTATCTCTCTCAACGCAGGACAACAATCAAAATATTTCGCCGCAAATACATCATTGTCATTTTCAAAGAAAAAAAACTTTAGAAGAGCGAAAATGTATTTGAAAAAAATCTTGGCTAAGAGTGCCTCTCTACCTCTCTAACCCAAATTAACCAGAGTAAAAATAATCTTCTCTATTCCCAACTAACCAAAACTAACGCGAAGCAACCACAGCCCTTCCAAACTAATCAATAGAAACCAACACTCACTCAAACTAACCAAAACCAACTCAGACTAATCAAGATTAACGCAAACTAACCAAGACTAAACAAAACTAACCCTAATTAACCATAGTAAAGAGACAAGCGCGCTACGTGGGCTTGTCTCTTCACTACCACAAACTAATCTAAACCAACTACAGCTAATCCAAACTAATGAAAACTAACTAAAACTAACCAACACTAACTAAAACCAACTCAAACTAATCTAACTCAGGCTAGCCAAAATTAACTCAGACTAAGCAAAACTAACCCGAATTAACCAGAGTGAAGAGCCAAGCGCGCGTAGCGAGCTTGTCTCTTTATTATTCCAAACAAAGCAAAAATAATCGAAACTAACTTTAATTAACCGAACAAGCGTAATGAGGCAAGCGCGCTACGCGCTTGACCAACCCCACTTAATACAGATCCAAAATTAACCCAAACTAACAAAACACACGGATCTACTATGTCAATTTAAATAATATTTTCCATATGAAGAATTTCCGCGAAAAAATTGTACCTGTGTAAAAAGCAAATTACTAGCCAAATATAATTATTATCTAATTATTTTCATCTCCATAACAGATTTCCGATATATAAAACTACAAAAAAAATGTCCATTAATTAGACATTTTCGGAATAACACCATTTTATTAAATTAATAGGTTTTTCTGGACCGGCCTATAGCAAAAAAAAAATAATAGGAACATTATCCAAAGACAGGTTTTAGTTAAATTATGATATAAAAAAAAATTGAATTTTCTGGAAAAAAAACATTTCCTCAGGAAAAAAAATGTTTTTGCTATTCTTGTGTAGAATCGTACTATAGAACGATATTTTTGTAGCCGATTTCCGCTAAAAGAAACTTGAGCCGCGAGCATTGTGAAAAGGAGGCAAGCAGTTGATGTATTCATTGCGATCATTGTACAGGGTGATCCCCTATAATGTCGCCCCCCTATAACTTTTTTATTTTAAGTGTCCCAAAAAAAATAAAAGTATGGTTATGTAAGTACTGAAAAATACTTTTTTTCTGCGTATAAAAAATATTGGAAAAATGATCAATATACAGGGAAAACCAAAAAGTTAATTTTTTTTCAATGGAACACCCTATATATGAATTTATTTTTCGTTTCCTTGTAAAATTCTAAGCATATTTTATGCATGATGTTATACTCTAAAGTTAGTAGTTTCACAGCTATAAACAGTTGAAAATCGGTACTTTGGTTACTTTTCACCTTGGTAGCAAGAAGATCATCAGAGATGAAGTAAAATAAATTTCACATTCCTATCTTAACTTTTCAAGAGCTATCTGACGGTACTAACTGGCAGGCGGTACCATGGGTACCAAATCTGGTACCTCAGTAGATACCATAAGTTAGCACCATCAGATAGCTCTTGGAAAGTTAAGATAGGAATGTGAAATTAATTTTACTCCATCTCTAATGATCTCCTTGCTACCAAGGTGAAAAGTATCCAAAGTACCGATTTTCAACTGTTTATAGCTGTGAAACTACTAACCCTAGAGGTATAACATCATCCATAAAATATGCTTAGAATTTTACGAGGAATCGAAAAATAAATTCATATATAGGGTGTTCCATTGAAAAAAAATAACTTTTTGTTTTTCCCTGTATACTGATAATTTTTCCAATATTTTTTATACGCAGAAAAAAAATTTTTTTTCAGTACCTACATGACCATACACTTAATGTTTTTGAAACACTTAAAATAAAAAAGTTAAAGGGGGGCGACATTATAGGGGGTCACCCTGTACGTACGTTTGTCCAGAAATAGTATTCTTTTTAGTCGTTTGTGATTTATATTTTTTTTCTAGTTTTAATGCACCCGTATCCCATGTCTGAGACATCCGCGCAACTTTAATATTTTTAACTAGGTATCAATTTTATGTCAAAATATTTTTTTAGCCCTACCAGCTGTATCCCACTGGCATTCGATTCTTTTCTCATTCCCCGATCTACCGCTATGCAACACGACTAGTCTGTCGTGAGAACCTAAAAGTCACCCTCACCCACCCCTAACACAATTTAATGTAAAAAATTACTTTTAGCAGATTACGTAAGTTTAGTTTACTAAATATACCACATAAATACATATTACTTCAAGTTTCGTTCGTTTTTGCAGTTTATAGAATTAGGGGTGGCTGTAAAAACAAAAAAAAAACATTCGATTCGTGTCAATCCCCGATCTAACGCAGTTAGTTTCACGTAGTATAAACTTATTTTTAACCATTTGATTGAATTCCGATAATTTATACTCCATTTTAATAGATTTGGTTAGTTCTGGTTAGATGTCGAATAAACTTTCGATTAGTTTCTTATTCTCAACTTAATTTAGTCATTTGAGTCGGTTCCGCTAGGTTATAATCAATTTTAATAGATTTGGTTAGTTTGGGTTAGTCGTCGAATCAATTTTCGGTTAGTTTCACTTAGTCTCAAATTATTTTACTTATTTGAGCCGGTTCCGATACGTTATAATCAATTTTAATAGAATTGGTTAGTTTGGGTTAGTCGTCCTATCAACTTTCTTATTCTCAACTTATTTTATTCATTTGAGTCGGTTCCGATACTTTTGCCACACTCTTTATATTATAACACAAATTGAATCATACCCGCGATGATACGAATTTTTTTTGTAACACGGGACGAATATTTCAAAACCATGTCGTGACGCGGCCTTGAAAAACCACTTTCATGAAACCAAGGAAGTATTCACTTCAAAAATCATTTATATTTCAATACTATTTCTGTTAATTTGTTTCACCAAATTTGATTTTTCTAGACTATAGATTAAAAATTTTTCTTTTGGGCGTGATAAAATAAAGCAAACAAAACATTTTCTTTTAATAAAGTTTTTCAATGATATTCATATTAATTCAACCGCAAACATCCTTATTTCATTAAGTCCACTTCAAATTATCGACAGTGTAAACGAGTTCTTCACAATTTAACCAGTGAAATAGGTTGTTTATCCGTCAAAAGCGTCAAATGAGATAGAAAGAAAATTTGACCCCCAAACATCAAAGGTTCCGACGGTTTCTGTCGCTACTCGGTGGTGGATGTACTCGGGTCTTACTACTCAATTGCTACTTAGTGCTTACCTACTTCTAACTTTATGGAAGCTGTGAATCCAGCTTTATACATTTAATTGCCTGAAATCTGATTTACGGTTTGAGGCAGGAAAAACTGGGTCAAGATCGTAAAATGTGTAAATTTTTTGGTGACTAGAGGCAGTTTCTAAAGGACTTTTGGCATATTTCGAGATTACTTTTTAGTTCTAGCACATCGATGAGTATAGCTTTGTTGCGCGTAAATCCCTTTTAAATGTGTTAGCGAGATATAATGAATAAGATGATACCTACCCTTAAGGATGCGGCAAGCGCAACATGTGTGCTCCGACTTGCTCGTCGGCGTGGGAGTGGGTCAATTACTTACTTTTGCCCAGGGCGCCACCAGTTTGAAGTATCCAAATCCGCAGATCCAAACAGGAAGATCCTCGGCCTTAAGAATCCATAAGGGCGATCCAAATTGACGATTATCCGCTACGCAAGGGCGTTTTAAAATCAACTACTATCAGCTACACTGGTTGGATTGAGACATTTCAGAGCAAATAAAAGGCGGTCACGTTCGTGCAGAGTTAAATTTATTGGCGTTCGTTATGTTAGACGACGTGTTGTCATATTTCTTTCAATAAACAAAATGATATCAATATATAACAAAAGGTAAAATATCTCAATTGGAAACACTTAATAACTTGAGATATGCTCACGAATATTGAACTAGATCATATCAGATGTAACAGTATGACGTAATAAATTATTACAGAAGATCAAAAAACAATTCCAACTAATTAAAAATAAGCGCAATATGCATAAAATATATATCGTCACATCAACTAATAATTTAAAGTTATCAGGATAATACTTATGACTGTTAACTCCGTTGCGCGTGTACCATGGTATACGTGTCGCAGTTGTACATGAATAAACCTTAAAATTTCAGTTTATGAGATACCGCTATGTAAATTACTATAATCAGTTATTTAGTCAATCAGAACAACAATGTTTATCATTTACCACAATATGAATTAAATTGTAAGAATGTTCAAATAAAGCAAAAAAACTATGAGCATTAATTGGATCACACTAGTAAATATCGCAGTTATTTATATACGCATTGGTAAGCTTTGCTTACACCTAATAAGTTCCAACAATAATTATATCAATACTTCGCAGAAAGAAATAAAAACACGCAATTTACTACATGCTGGAAAATACTAATAACACGCCAACAACATTAAGTAAACAGATCACCATTATAACCTAAACTTATCTTAACTGATCTTCGCCGATGTCACCTACGGCCTTCTGCACGCGGACTTCAGCTATGCACCATAAACTCTCAGTGGCATTTGAGGTAATCCCCATACCTCTATGGCTACAGTTGGTACCAATAAACCACAACCAATCGTACTGACTGACAGCTCCTTGGTTAGCTACTCAATCTCTCTTGAAGCAAGCTCGCTCCAAACAACAATAGCTTACTTGCTACACGACTCCAAGCAACAATAGCTCCAGCCAGAATAGCTCCTGGTAAAATTGGCTTCCAACAAAAATGACTCCCCGGAAAACTGGCTCCCGTACAAAAAAAAAACCTGAAAGAGAACAAGCGCTAAGTATGCATTCACTTACTGCAATTTCAAGCAGCTCCTCTTTCAGAACACTCCCAATTCAATGAGTATTTAAAAATAATAATATTAGTCGTCTTGCCAAAATGCGAAGGTCATAATATAACCAATATCATATCACCCTACAGGTGATAGACATCAAATACAAAGAAAAACTGACTAATAATATAACCACTGTTTGCTATTTCAAGAGTTCAGACCCCCAGGCAAGAACAAAGCTTGTCCATTTATGTCGTTAATATGAAATCTAAATTTACAAAGCTTATGTACGACTTTACAAGTTCTTATAAGCAAAATTTAAAGCAGAAATGAAATTTATCAAAGATTATATACAATTTTATACATTATTATACCCTATTATACAATACGGGTGCCCATAAAGACAAAGAATCTGCTATGAGTGTTCGACTGCAATATGATAGGAGAACTATATCATGAACTATTATTTAATACGCTTATTTTCCCTAGAGTATCACTTCTTGTAAAAATAATGAGTGTAAATAAATCATGCTTTGCCTGTTCCAGGCCTAAATTATCTTTTGTTTGATGATATTGCATGATATACGTGCAAGAATTAATACATTTGCAAAAGTAACACTCTCTATATAGCAATATTGTGCAGTATTTCAATTCTCCCTGAGACCCATTAGTTAAACTATAATGAAATAACTTATACTCTGATAAAATAAATCCCCTCTGTACAGAAAATAAATGAGTATGTACAAAATATAAGATATGTATATTTATTTACCTAACTACTTAGGGTTTTTCGATGGTAATGACGAATTGGGGAGCAAACGCTCTCTCCTACAGACATTCCTCGAAGAAGGAAACGGCGTACTTTGTTCCAGAATACACTGCACGTGGCGAGTTACTAATCCAAAATCTTGACTTTAGGCAAAATCGAACCCATCCACAGTCAAGCCATAAACTACGCCACTCTCTATCGCCCGAAAAAGTATATATTCCCCTCAGGGTGAATTAAAAATTCTTAAACTTTTATCAGACATATATACGCACTACGTCCTAAGAAGGTTTGCCGAAGCAAGAGGACGATATCGAGCCAAAAACCAGCAACTAACTCGTGAAATTCGATGTTAAAAAGCTAGGAAAAAAAACTCGAACCATAAGCCCGTTCCACACTCTCCTGTAATCAAACGCAAACTACAGCAGCCGATGTCGCCAAATTTACTAACATCTACAATATGCAATGAAACGTATGGAAGGGTGTATGATATTATACATTGCTGGCAGAACAAAGAAATCCAACGATAAATCCATCATAAACACTGACCAGACAACAGAAACCAATTCATTCCGAACGGCGGCCATTTAAAGCTCCAAATCTATTCGACGCATTCAATTGAATCAACTTTAAACGTACCTTAAGCTAGACCCGTTTTTACCTTGCTACAACCATATATTTAATACTGCAAACCAGTTCGAGCAACGTTGCCAAGTTAGGGAACATACGCATTTAATAACATATCTTGACTGCGTATTTTTAACGCGAAAGCGAAAAAACAGTCGTTTAATCAAAACTGACGATAGCACATCAATTAATTATGTATATTCCTGTTGGCCTAAATCGCAACCACGTAAAAATTACAGGGCGACCACTTTGCCAATTAAACATCTGGCAACGTTCCAAGAATAACCAGGAGAGGATAGCTCCCAAGATGCATTCCGTTTATTATTGGTCGAAATAATTGGACGTTATTATGGTTGTAATAGGCACAAGAAGAAGGGGGATTCTTTGTGGTAATATGTTTTGAATGGTGGGCAATGGAATATATTCGCGAAAACACGTGCAAGCTGCTGTATATCCACTATAATACGGCTCTTAAAATATTTCACTTCACACATGGCCCTCCGCTCGCTGCGGGGGCTCAACAAACAGGACCTAACCAAAACTAACCCAAGGCAAGTGCAAAATCAGGAAAAAAATTAAAAAAAAAGCGGTACAACAATCCAATCTAATATCTTTTCCAACAACGATTCACACAAACAATTATTTACAGGTAGTATTTCTACTTAAATCCGATCGGGGAGCAGCAGTAAGATGCAAGTCAATCATCGCGAAGTCAACTGACGTATTCCAAGCCCCGCCCAATTGTTTCGACCAATTGTAAACGGAATGCATCTTGGTAACTAGCCGCTAATGAATAACCCTTTTCATTAAACGTTCCAAAGTGCATTATATTTAACGCGTCCGTAGGCAACCAACAATTCTTTTAAGGTATACTTACGCCGAAATAAGAAATTAGTCGCAAGGTATTAAGGGTGGAATCATTGACTTTATTCGACTTCTATCTGTTACATATTCGTGCTAAATTGTTATGTAACAGCTTTTGTAGTAAACGATTTGAAGAAGGGCAATAGGTCAGGATCGAAGAATACAGATATTTTCTAAGGAATAAGCAACTGTTTCTGCGTATTTTATGACACATTTCGAGGCAAAATTTTACTTTAAACATCAAAGTTGTGGCAAGTAATTTTAAAATATATACCACAAAGAAATACTTGTATTTCATAATATTAATCTCGCCTCGTTGAAGTTTTTAGTTCCCTCGTGTGTTTTTAAACACCATTATCTTCACAATCTGATACTACTCCACAGAAAACAGATCTAATCGTGATAATATTAATACCCAATGTAATAATAATTGTAATCAAAAACAAACATGAAGATAATATTAATATAAATATTAGGCTTGGGGGTAATTGTATATTTGAGAATATTAATTTTCACCCTGACCCTCTTCTGCTTAACTACCACTACAACTGCTTTTAATCAATATCCTGACTTTAAATGAAGTGGAAATTCTCTAAGGCATTTTGCAA
Organism: Pissodes strobi; assembly: GCA_016904865.1. Lineage (NCBI taxonomy): Eukaryota > Metazoa > Arthropoda > Insecta > Coleoptera > Curculionidae > Pissodes > Pissodes strobi. Next base: position 5,809 of record MU194580.1, on the reverse strand, counting down.
TGAATATCTAGTTTTAATATTGCTTATTTTTGCAAACATTTTGTAAGTATTAGTTTCGATTCAAGAGGTATTAGCTATATGAAATAAAAGTTTAAAAAATGTCTAAACTAAAAATTTAATGGAATAGACGGAACTAGTGCATGATCGCAACTTAGTAGTAAACTAACAATAATACTTACTTTTACGAGGAAAATTGGCAAAATATTATAGGAGTGGAATAGTCTAGGATTTTTAAAGAGAAAAACAAACATCTTGTAAACGTTAATGCACTCAAATTTATTACTAAATAAAAACAAGTAAAAGTAATTGATGGAAAGAGAGAGGTTTTTACTGTACGTTCCGTTTTCCGTAATATTCGCCTTCACTTGTATATGGCCATTCTGGATGTCCGGAGAGTCTAAAAATTAATAATTGAAATTATTAATTAATATTATAAAAATTAAACAGCTCGGTAGTCAAGCTGATGAAATAATTAAAATAAAAAATTAAACCTAATATATTTGTGGCTGATAAAAAAGAAGAGAGATTGACGGTACATAAAAGTAAAGGATTGGTTACAAATGCAAATGGAAATGTTTCAATTAATGAAAAGTTCATCGTTATTCGTAAAACCCTACGATTTTGAAGAAGATACATAAGGGAACATGCCGCTATCTACTGGATCCGAGATATTCTCAAAGACAGTATGTGAATAACTTCTATTAAATCTGGATCATATTTCTGAATTTTGCCAATATAATTTTATTCCGAGTTCTTCACATTGAACCTTATTAAAATATTTCAGTTTTGCATAATCTTGTTTCAGTTGTATGACAGGTTGAATAGTCAGGATTACGCATAAAAATATGCACGTTTGTAAATGTAAAATAAAGAACAAAATTGTATATAGTGTGTCCAAAAATTTTTGACAGCACACAACTTCAATTATACCGCCCAAAACAGGTGCAAAGACCATTTATTTGTATTCGGATTGGACATAATAATTTCGTAAGTAAAATATACCTTTGTATAACAATTCAAGTAGTTTCTTCCTATTATACATATACAATAAGGTCGTAAAATTATATCAATGGATATCACCTGAACTAATATTAAAATATTTCTTTATATTATTATATTCTTCATTTCAAGTGAGTTTGTATAAATAATATTATTATTAGTATTATGATCGTTTATGCAAAATTCCGATCGTTTGTTAAAAAATAATGCCTTCTTTGTGGACAATACTGATTTATGGTTTCGGATCTATTCGTCTAAACCAATTATTCTCACTGGAGCAGCCGACTTGTGCGATGATTATGCAGGACGATATTTCAACTAAGCCACGTGCCTAGTTTTTCTCATTCAGGTTTAGTGAATTATGAGTTAATATGCCACTGCATGCTTATTACACATAAAAAGTGGCCATTCCAAAGAAAAGCGTGGCGCTAAAAGCGGCAGGCAAGCCGGAATTCATCATGATGAATCCAAACGCCTTTGGGTGATGGAAAGCGAGTCTAGGAAACGTGTCAGTGGTACCGACTAAAAATAGATTTGGAGTCCTCCAAATCGAGGAATCGGAGAAGATGGAAAGCGACGCTGTAGAGAAGCCAAAACCAGCGATCAAGCCCCCGCCAATCATTATAACGTGCAAAGTGAACTACGAACAATGCAAGAACCAGATTAATGCCATAGCCATCAGCAAACATTAAAGTTTTCACGACGACGAGCGTGGACCACGAACTCTTAGTTGCACACCTAGAACTGGATAGCGTCATTGAGTATTATACTTTCAGGCCAAGAGGTGAAAAATTGAAGAAGGTACTCTTCAAATACCTCCAGGAATGACTTTGAAGACATCGTAAACTGCGTGCCGATAAAGTCAAGATCAGGACATACCCACTCATACCTTGTGACCGCCAAGAAGGAGGCCAACATTAATAATAATATGGTAAAATGGGAAACTTATTTCAAATTATCAAATTGTTCTCAACGTTTAAGGTGTCAGGAGTTCGGAGACAGTTCCAGCAGGCCTCTAAATGCCTGAAATGCGCCGGAAATCATTGGGCCAATTGCATGCATCCTGCTCAAGGGTACCAACTGTTCAATCGACTCTTCAATATCAAAGAGCTAATCGATAAAGTACAACACTGAAGACCAAACTGTCATGGGCCCATACGGAGCTAGAAGCTATGTAAAATCTTCTCTGTCCTATGAGCAGTAAGCAAGGACAAGGATTAAGAATTCTCCACATTAATATCAACGGCATAAGGGGCAAACTCAGTCAACTTAGAGAATTCGTCCTCAGGATCGCACCCGATCTAGTGAGTGTTAACAAAACTAGGACCAAAGATCAACCGTCAGGGTACGATACACAAAAACCGCCCAAACCAGAATCCGTATAAAGGAGTGGCCCTATACATAAAAAGAGTCATCTAACACGAAGAAATTACGACTGACAGACACAAACAACATAGAGACAATAGCAATAACCACCAACAACTTGAAGATCATCTCCGCTTAAAATAAGCTAAACCAAACCATGGACACAGATGAACTAGACGGACTGCCAAAGACGAACTACTAAACCAATCTAAGGCACTGATTATAAGGTACCTAAACGCAAAACACACGACCTGGAATAACAGTACAGACAACAGGACAGGCACGAAATTACGCGACTGGGTAGATAGAACTGACGCCCATCTCATAATCCCGGACGGACGTGCCATAAGCTGGACATAGGCATAGCGAAGGGCACCTACGCAACAGCGACCGCCATGCTGGAACTACAATCGGACCACCTCCCAGTACTCTTTGTAATCACGCACCAACCTGGCCTCGCAGCCCCTAAGGTCACCTATAACTACAGAATCGCAGACTGGACAAACTTCAGGAGGGAGATGAACGCCACGTTAAGAATAACGCGCGACCTGGACACCCCTGGACAAAATGGACACTGCCACAGACGTCATGGTCAACTTAATAAGAGACGCAGAAGACTACAACATCCCTAGAAAACGGGACCACAGACAAGACAAGCACTCCCTATACCTACAACAAATCGTGAAACGGAACCGACTGCGCAAGACCTACCAAAACACACGTTGCCCCAATGACCATGCAGCTTACGTAGAAGAGTGCCAACTTACCAAAGCCATGACGCACTCTTACAACAACGAAGTCTGGAACAACAAAATCATAGCTGCCGAGCAAACAACATCTGGAAATACATCAAGAAAATGAAGACCAGTAAAAGCTTCTGGACAGTCTCTCCCATCAGACTGACTAGAGATATCGTATACCAGACGATCACGGACAGGGCAGACAAGGCAGAGGCTTTCATGGACTACTTCGCTAATACCAGCAGACTAACAGATAACTTATCAGACGACAGAACAAAAAGACAATGTCCAAAGGACAATCGACGAGATCACAGCGCTTCTCAGACAAGATGCGAGCAGCATAGTCACGAGCCCCAGGGATCTAAAGAGGATAATCAGCAACAGCCAGGCGATACAAAGACCAAAGTCAAGACGGGATAATAATACTAATGAAGGAAGCGAAGTATCTCCCGAACAAGGCCATAGTCTAGCTTACCTACCTGGTAAATACAGGAGCTTAGCATAATCTTACCGGCCTATCTCCATAGGTCTTCGAAAGGGTGCTGCACAAAATAATTAACCAGGAGTTCCATACGTTAGAAACCATAATTCCAGAACAATTAGGATTCCAGCAAAAAAAATCAGCGGCTTTGCTTCTGGCAAGAATAGTGGACCACGCGATGAACAGCAACAACACAAGAAAGACCATAACGGCAGCATTACTTGACTTACCAAAGGAGTATGATACAGTATGAAGGAAGGCCATGACTGCAAAGATACATAAGACAAGAATCAAAGTGGTCATGAGGTCATCTTTATAAACGACTTACCGAGAAAACCGAATAATCATAATCGATCATAGGATCGATTATTCTGACGTGCTGCCAGACAAATCGCGGAACACATCAAGAAATGGAATATCAACGGATCTGAGACACAACTCATAAACTTGAATCAGAGATGCAGGCACACAGATAGAGGACATGGACACCGTTAAATATCTGGGTGTGACGCTAGACGCAAAACTCACTATCAAGAACCACATCCCCGCCAGGACCAGAGCAGGAATAGCATCAAGCGCCATAATGCCATACATAACGACACAAGCAAGACTGGACAAGGACATGAAAATCAGACTGTCCAAAACCTACGGTAGACTGATAATCACGTACGCCGCACCCGTATGGAGTTCAACTCGCATAAGCTGCTAGCCTTGGAATGAAAACTCCAACGGACCATAGGAACTGCAGATGGGAGGACTTCAAGACGAACCGACGACAAGGAGACAGGAACAAGACCACTGGAACAGACGATACAGGGACATGCAACGATTTGTCACGAGCACGACAAGGACACACAAAATAACCGGGACCATAGGACCATTCAAAAGATGCCATACAGGAAGATTCACAGGATGATCTATGAGATACAGCTCTGATGCACCAGGACAAGGACTAGGAATCTAGAACCGTCACCCCCTCACCCCCTACCAGAAAGGTCTGCATGAAGCTGAGGGACCGAGCAGTGTTGAAATATCATATAGAATAAAATATCATTTTATATTTATCTAAGTCAGATGGACGCTTGTTAGGTACCACCTTATTATAGGTATTTATTTGTTAATATTGTATATATTGCTAAGTTTAAATTAGTTTTAGGTCAATAATCAAGTATCTTAAGGCAATTTCTTATAAATAAATATGTAAATAAATAAATAAACAAGTAAAGTAAGTAAGTAGAGTAAGTAAGTAAGTAAGTAAGTAAGTAAATAAATAAGTAAGTAGTAAGGAAGTAAGTAAATAAGTAGGTAAGTCAGTATGTAAGTAATTAAATAAGTAAGTATGTAAGTAAATAAGTAAGTCAGTAAGTAAGTAAGTAAATAAATAAATAAATAAATAAATTTAAACCAATGCTATAAGAAATCTTGTTATTGTATTGTTACGATTCTGACCACCGCAGCTGTCAGAAAAAAATATGCAGGAGCTTAGTACTAGCTGGAATTTCTTGCTCTATTAAGTTCAAGATAAATGACGCGACTTCGCTTTTTCGCGACACCTTCATGGTAAACATAAAACTTAACTTGATGCTTTTGAATTAAATTTATACCAAACACGTTAACAGTCAACTGACTCAAGTAAAAAGTTTCTTATACTGGAATCAGAGGCAACTGGAAATTTTGCATATAATCAAATGTGAGACGATATCATTATTAGTAGGATATTTGAATAATTCAAAAGCTTTTTTGCAAACAGTAAAGCGCCCAGATGTTAAAAAGAATTTAAAATAGTAAGATTTTGCCCCAAATTTATCGGCTTTTTAATTTTAACATTCTCACATATGATTAATGTTTGCAAAAACGCATCATGCTTTTTTTTTGTTTTCATGAGTATAAATTTGTTAATAATTTCTCGCCGGTTCCCGCTGCGAATATCGCTCATAGCATTTTAATTTGCACGAACAACACAATACTTAAAAATACCAGACTACTAACCAAAAAATTTCAATTATTTGCTTGCCAATTGCATTTAGAAAGAACACACATCAGCGACTTGTGCGCATATTTAGAAACGCAAAAACTCAAACCTTTTGTACCCGATGAGGTAACTTATTTGCAGTTTGGCCGTAGGTGTAATATAAATGTTGGTGGGCCGTCACCGGAAAAGGTGTAGGCGTAAAAATAATATAAGTTTCAGACAACCTAAAAAAGGCGGAAAATTTTTGTATAT
>JAEQML010068040.1:0-18584 GCA_016904865.1 Pissodes strobi | reverse complement strand
TTTTTTTTTTTTTTAAGTTAATAATTAAGATCCCTAGTAGGTTTAATTATCGGGTTGCCCTCGCGTGTACCTGGTTAAAAGAAGTGGTACAAATGTACTTAGGGTTGTGAGTTTCTTTATCTGATAAATTGATTTTGGTTTTTTAATAACAATTTAATAAATTTCATTTAAATCCAGTTCGTTTCAAAACCTTTGATTGATAATAAAGTACAGGCTCTTGAGTTTTTCTCTCGCTAGAGTTTTTTTCCTCATAAGCCTGCTTCTCGGAAAATTGCTCGCTACAGCACTAAGTGAATTTTTCTCATATCATTTAAAATATAAATAGTTTTGGTTTACTGAATTTAATTATTAATTAGCTTTTTCTTTAAGCGCTAGCTTGTGTAGGTACGAGCGAACTCCCGCAAGTTAAAATAATTTTTCTCTTTTTAATAAACAAAGAAATCACTCATAGCCATATTTCACTAGGTAACTGACGAGTTAGCGTGACTTCTTGTGTTACGTTTGACTCACTTCTGGTTAGGTTTCTGATAGGCCCTTGTCGCGATTCTGCTTGCAGATTTTTTCTATGTTTGAAGCTATCGGTGCAATACTAAATAATTAGGTCCTGATTGGACACCAAATTATTATTTTCCTCTAAACGCTATCTCCGTTATCCGTAACTTTTAGTTGACTTAACTTAATGGTCGCTTTTTAACTTTTTATTGCCAATTTAACCTCGCATTTTGAATTGCAAGGTTTAAATTCTGGATTTTGAATTTTAAATAATACCCAAATAGTATCTTCCTCTTAACGCTATCTCGATTAAAGTTAACTTACAGCTATTAACTAAATAATCGCTTTTGGAATTGCTAAGCTTGAATTTTGAATTTTAAATTTTTAAATTATATCTTCAACCAGATTCGCCTGAATCCATTTTGGCACTATACTTCCCGCAGTCCAAAGGAAGTCAGCTCTGTAGCTGTACGGACAACTGGCTCGGGAGACACTACAAAAAATATATTTATTGATAGGATAGGAAGTATTGATCAATTCAACCTCGAATTTAACCATTATATTTACGCACTGTTATCGTGTACTTTGATTTTGCTTTTGTTGGCGCGGTTATAGAAGCAGTTGGGTTCCGGTCAGCCTTGCGGTGTTCCCCTGAAGTGGAGTTCGGAGAGAGAAGTTTGGTTTAACCGTGGTAGCTCTGGGAATAAATTGAGCTATTGGCATCCCTTTACTCACGCGACTTTAGTAGGTAGGAATCCTAGGTCAGAAACTGATTGTCTGATAATCTCCGAGCTCCCTCACCCTCACTGATCTGATTTTTCCCTCCGGTTCTGTCGTTCTCTACTTTCAGCATGTATCGGTCTCCGCCTTACCACTTGAGATCCGGGAGTACGGCGAGGAGTGGAGGCGATGGAAATATTCCCCCTCCGGAGGATGAGAGCATACCACAGGGGCCAGCGTCCAACCAGAACTCCATGCGTGTGCAGATCCCAGTTCCGGTGGAACTCTGGAACGACGCGTCCGTCGGGACGTCACTGGCTGGTCAGGGGTTGGTAGGGCAACCTATCAGCACTTCCTCTGTCCGGTCTGGAGGCGGCCGAGGGGCGCGCGACGGCGACAATGGTATGCCAGGGTCCAAGACTCTTTCCCCACTTCAAAATGGTATAAGAAATTTCCCTTCATAGACCGTAGACACATTACGACTATTATTAGAATGAGAACAGGACATTGTCATAATAATGAGCATTTATATAAAATAAAGATTAAAAATGACCCAGCGTGCGAATGTGGGCAGGTTGAAAGTTTGAATCACATCTTTTTGGAATGCCCGATTAACATAATTCCTGGTTTTGATCTTTATGAGAATATTACAAGAGAGGGAATTACGCCGCCTTTGGAAATTTCGACAGTTTTGTCTAATTTAAATACTATTATAATTAAACAAATGAATAAATTCCTTAAACGTAACGAAATTAAACTTTGATATATGTTGCTCACCTTTCAGATATTTTCCTTTTCTACGGCTAGCAGAATGATAATTGGGTAAGGCCTAACACAATACCCATCCCCATCCATCCGAGGCAACTCCCATTTTGAAATGTCCTAGATCTCCCGTTGCCCGAGATTGAGAAGAGTTATAAATCCTTTGTTGTGTTGTTGAACTAATTTTCTAGCTCACTGAAGTGCCGAGAAGAAAGGAAGAGAGAAGCAAAACCAAACTATAAAAACGACAAGCTCACAGCACTTTTGAAAGAATAGTCAGTGTTTGGTATATGACTTAGAGTCAGAACCACCCCAAACACACCCTGAATGTGCTGGCAAATTGTCCTTGAAAGGAACAGAAGCCAATAATACATGTAAGACAAGACAAGTTTGTGACAGTGATCATTTTCCTACTTCTCTTTTTATACAATCTAATAATATTAGCCATTTAAAGGGTTCTCGTGTAGGTACTTACCTGTTAAAAAATTATAAGAAAGCTAATTGGACTATTTTTCATGATAAAGTGCTCACTGATATTGTATTAAAGGATGGTACGTTCAACTATAATGAACTTATAGAGATTCTTAACTCAGCGGCAGTTGAGTCTATTCCTAATAAATGCTGCGGCATACCTGGCAGGACTGGTAACCCATGGTGGGACGAAGAGTGTAACGCATGGGTCGGAGAAAGGAAAGAGGCTATTGCAAACTTTAATAATTTTCCAACGTCTGACAACTTCGTTATAGCAAAAAAGATAATAGCAATCACAAAAAAGAAATTAAAGTCAAAAAAGAGGATTAAATTCATTGATTTTTGTCAGTCCTTAAATAGAGATTCTGATATTTCATATGTTTGGGATAAAATTAAAAAGTTTTCTAATGTCGCGAAAAATACTTCTAAAGACCACATAATTAATGATAGCTTGAAAATCGCTATACTGGATAGGATGGCGTCGTTTAATATTGATCCGGAATTCCAGATGGTACACCCTAATTTGGACAATGACTTTCTACCTTTTAACATTCATGAACTAAATAGCGCCTTGCAAAATAAAAAGCTGTCGGCCCCTGGTATGGATGATATTGCCTATATTATGATTGAAAATTTACCTTTTAGAGCAAAGCAGGAATTAATCAATTGTTATAATCGTTTTCTATTGGGAGATAACATTCCTGACGCTTGGAGAAAATTCAATGTAATAGCATTTCTCAAACCAAACAAGGACCCAAAACAAACAAAGAGTTACAGGCCTATAGTGTTGTCGTCATGCGGCTGTAAAATTTTGAAAAAAATAGGTTGGAATGGTCATTAGCATAAAAATTATTTTAGTAATTTACAATTCGGCTTTCGTAAGGGCAGAGGAATTTGTGATAATGTCGCTTACCTTTCATCCTATATTCACAATGCGTTTCTTACATCGGATTCAGTTTTAGCCATATTTGTAGACATTGAAGGTGCTTTTAATAATGTTAATATCTATAAACTATATAATAAAATGAAAGCGTTAAAAAATCCGGTAGAAACAAACAACCTGATACATTCATCCTTAAAAAATAATTCAAACAAGCAACACGTATTTCACGTCGTTACCGTTAAGTTTAAAAGTATGTTGGTTTAAAGTGATTAAAAATTGTCGTTCTTTTTCGAGTGTGAAAATTAAGGTGACGCACAGTGCTTCGTTTATATGGGATTTTGGGACAAAAATCATAGCAGTCTCGTCATTGATGTCATTTGGCTAAAATTTGGTACTCAGGGGTTTTTGAGGTCGGGGATCAAGACTTTGAGGTCAAAATTGAAGTGTAGCAATTATGGAAAGATTTTTCCAGATTCTGATTACTTGAAAAACATGTTGAATAAAAGCTGGGAACTTGTTTTTGGCAATATTTGATAAGTTCGGTATCGACCTTACCTCATTTTATAAGGACTGTAATTTCTGGATAGTAATAAAAATCTGGATATTTTCTTTATCCCGGAATTGAAAAAGTTTGTAATTTTGAGTCAAATTAAATTTTTTTTCTTTAACTGAGGAGCTTAACATTTTCATCTATAACAGTTTTAGTTATTCTGAAAAAAGATATAATTAGACCTGGAACGGTTTTAAGCAGATAGGTTAGGGACCCTATTATTGAACTTATAGAAAATGGAAAGTATCGCACATTCTGATAATGAACAATCATTTGGGTTTTTCTACCTTTTGACATTAATGACTTTTTTGATGAAGTTATTTCTGCTGGTGCTTGGTAATAGAGAGAAACAAATGAATTTCCACTGAATGTAACGTCATTAGTGTCTTATAAGTGAGCGAATACGAGGATTTAAGCAACGAGATCCATTCATTCAAAAGAAACCATTTATATTCCTTGTCACCTTAAAGAACCATTTCTTAGCCTAAGGCAAAATTTTACCAAAGGTCTTAAAGCTAATAAAGAGGACAAACTATAACAATATTTTTATTTATTAATAAATGGTTTGAATTTTTATAATTGGTTTGAATAACACATATTAAACAATATATAACAAACAATATATAGAACAATATTGACAATAACAGAAAACATAAACTTTTTTCAATTTAGGCAACACAGGTCAGACTTTAAAACAATAATTTAAACGAATAATTAATAGATATAAACTTAATAACAGGAACAATACGATATATAGTATCATCAAAGTATATGTAAACTAGTAGCTCCACTCCCCCAAATATTTTGTGCCAGCCGCCGAAAATCCGCAGATTGGTGGCAGCATGTAGAGCGTTTTAGTTTAATCAGTCGTTCGTGTGTAGGCAGAGTGTTCAGAACAGAGTCGGATTTGTGGAAATTCTTAATTTTATTTCTATTTTAATATTTTATTCGGACTTCGGTGGAAATATATACGAAGCAATGAAAAATACAAAGGCAAATAGGAGAAATCTATAGTCGGATTAGTGAATAGATATGTTAATAAAATTAGGTGAAGGTCGAGACCGGAAAAATCGTCTAGGTGTCAGATTTTTTTTATAAGTACATATTATATAACGATAACGGAATGCTTTGTAAATATTAAATATCTTTTGGCACTGTGAAACTAACCCAAAGTTGATTCGACGACAAACTCAATAGCTAAAATAAGTTGAGAATAAGTGAAACTAACCGAAAGTTAATTGAACACTAACCCAAACTAACCAAATCTATTAAAATTGATTATAACGTATCGAAACTGCTTCAAATGGCTAAAATAAGTTGAGAATAAGTGAAGCTAACCGAAAGTTGATTGGACTACTAACCCAAACTAACCAAATCTATTAAAATTGAATATAACGTAACGGAACCGGTTCAAATGATTAAAATAAGTTGAGACTATGTGAAACTAGCCGAGAGTTGAATCGACGACTAACCCAAACTAACCAAATGAAATAAAATCATTATAACGTATCGGAACCGCTTTATATGACTAGCATAAGTTGAGAATAACTGACACCAACCGACAGTTGAATCGACGACTAACCCAAACCACCGTCTATAGATATTCTAATAAGTCCGCTCACTCGAGCGTGCCGCGGAAAATTTCCCTCCTGCCTGCGCCAATCCCTCACCCATCGGCATTGACATTGACGTGTGTCAATGTCCCGGCTTAGCCGTGACTCAGTTTTCGCAAGTACTTCCGCGATCGGACGGTGTGAATTTATTTTTACGGAATAGTTTTCGCACGATTTACGCTATACGCTATTTAAAAAATATATATGGTTAAGATGGCTAAGGATAGTTTTTCTTATTGTACTGTTGATGACTGTTATGTAACTACACGTGATCTCTCCTTCTTTCTCTCTTATGGAATTGGTAAAGAACTGTTCAATTTTTATGAGACGAAGTAAATGAAGCTAACCGAAAGTTGATTGGATGACTAACCCAAACCAACAAAATCTATTAAAATTGATTATAACGTATCGGAACCGGTTCAAGTGACTAAAATAAGTAAAGCTAAATGAAACTAACCGAAAGTTGATTGGATGACTAACCCAAACTAACCAAATATATTAAAATTTGTTATAGCGTATCGGAACCGGATCAAATGAGTAAAATAAATTAAGACTATGTGAAACTAACCGAAAGTTAATTAGACGACTAACCAAAACAAACCAAATGTATTAAAATTGATTATAACGTATAGGAACCGGTTCAATGTCTCAAATAAGATGAGACTAAGTAATTCGACGACTAACCCAAACTAACCGAATCTATTAAAATTGATTATAACCTAGCGGAAACGGTTGAATTCACTAAAATAAGTCGAGACAAAGTGAAACTAACTGAAAGTTGATTCGGGGACTAACCCAAATTAACCAAATCTGTAAAAATTGATTATAACGTATCGGAACCGGTTGATATGACTAAAATGAGTTGAGACAAAGTGAAACTAACTGAAAGCTGATTCGGCGACTAACCCAATTATTAAAATTAGTTATAGCATATCGGATTCGATCAAATGACTAAAATAAATCGAGACAAAGTGAACCTAACCGAAAGTTGATTCGACGACTAACCCAATCTAACCAAATCTATTAAAATTGATTGTGACCTACCGGAACCGGTTGAAATGACTAAAATAAGTTGAGAAAAAGTGAAACTATCTGAAAGTTGATCAGACGACTAACCAAAACTAACCAAATGTATTAAAATTGATTATAACATATCGGAACTGTTTCAAATGTCTCAAGTGAGTTGAGACTAAGTGAAACTAACCGGAAGTTGATTCGATGACTAACCCAAACTAACCAAATCTATTAAATTTGATTATAACCTAGCGGAACCGGTTGAATTCACTAAAATAAGTCGAGACAAAGTGAAACTAACCGAAAGTTGATTGGGCGACTAACCCAAACTAACCAAATCTATTAAAATTGATTAAAACGTATCAGAACCAGTTCAAATGTCTAAAATAAGTTGAGACTAAGTGAAAATAACCGAAAGTTGATTCGACGACTAACCCAATCTAACCAAATCTATTAAAAATGATTGTAACCTACCGGAACCGGTTGAAATGACTAAAATAAGTTGAGACAAAGTGAAGCTATCTGAAAATTGATTAGACGACTAACCAAAACTAACCAAATGTATTAAAATTCATTATAACGTATCGGAACCGATTCAAATGACTCAAGTAACTTGAGACTAAGTGAAACTAACCGGAAGTTGATTCGATGACTAACCCAAACTAATCAAATCTATTAAATTTGATTATAACCTAGCGGAACCGGTTGAATTCACTAAAATAAGTCGAGACAAAGTGAAACTAACTGAAAGTTGATTCGGCGACTAACCCATACTACCCAAATGTATTAAAATTGGTTATAGCATATCGGAACCTGATCAAAAGACTAAAATAAGTTGACTAAGTGAAACTAACAGAAAGTTGATTAGACGATTAACCAAAACTAAACAAATGTATAAAAATTGATTATAAAAACGTATCGAAACCGGCTCATATAAATAAAATGAGTTGAAACTTGAGAAGTATTTACTTCAATCACGTGTCCTGTGCTACTCGCTACGCGCGCGTCAGTATCCCATATTAAGCGAACATAATCGAAACTAACTTTAGTGAATCAAACAAGCGCATTGAGACGAGGTCGCTACACGCTTGACCAATCCTGCCTAACACTAAACTAAAATTAACCCCAACTAACAAATATAACCAAAAAAATAAAAATAAAACATGTCACCGACGGGAATCGAACCCGGGCCGTAGTATCACAAGCACAAAAGCTGATCCCGAAACGCAACTGCGTATGATTGCAAATAGTTATACCGCAGACGCTAGACGCTTCTATAGAAACGCAAGGAATATAAGGAAACAAAATACCTATAGTCAGCAAGAGAAATAATCATACTCCTCAAATCCCCTTTTCGACCTTTAATATAGAGCAATGAATAATATCAATTCTTATCAGCTTAATATCACTATCGCTTTGCCTCGCTTTAATAAGTTATATAAAATAATAATTTCAGGAATAATAGATATTATATAGATACATATTTTTAATTCAGCACAACACAACCATTGACTAACATAAAATTGTCAAACTGAGAAATGTACCATTCGAATTTAAAACCATATAGAATTAAAGAATTAATCTTTCAACACAGTATTGTCTACAAACCTCTCATGCGCCGTCTGCATTATTTCAATAAAAACAAAACAAAACATTGAAAGTCGGCAGAGAAAAGTAGTAGCAATTACAGCAGATTTGTACACAAGCTTTTAATGATTTTTTATTGAAAAAAGTCACGAGTAGCACAGTATACGTGATAGAAGTGACTACTTCGTTAGCGAGTCTCAACTTATTTTACTTTTTTGAGCCGGTTCCGGTACATTATAATCAATTTTAATGGATTTGGTTAGTTTTGGTCAGTCGTCTAATCAAATTTCAGTTAGTTTCACTTTGTCTCAACTTATTTTAGTCATTTGAGTCGGTTCCGATACGTTATAATCAACTTGAATAGATTTGGTTAGTTGTCTAATCAACTTTGGGTTAATTTCACTTAGTCTCAACTTATTTTAGTCATTTGTGTGGGTTCCGAAACGTTATAATCAATTTTAATAGATTTGGTTAGTTTGGGTTAGTCTCAACTTATTTTAGTCATTTGATGCGGTTCCGATACGCTATAACCAATTTTAATAGATTTGGTTACTTTGGATTAGTCGCCGAATCAACTTTCAGTTAGTTTCACTTAGTCTCGTCTTATTATAGACATTTGAACTTTTGATACATTATAATCAATTTTAATACATTTAGTTAGTCGTCTAATCAACATTCAGTTACTTTGTCTCAACTTATTTTAGTCATTTGATCAGGTTTCGATATGCTCTAATCAATTTAGATCTGGTTAGTTTGAGTTAGTCGCCGAATCAACTTTCAGTTAGTTTCACTTTGTCTCAACTTATTCTAGTCATTTGAGTCGGTTTCGATCGTTATAATCAATTTTAATAGATTTGGTTATTTTGGATTAGTCATCAACTTTCGGTTAGTTTGACTTAATCTCAACTTATTTTAGACATCTGAACCGGTTCCGATACGATATAATCAATTTTAATACATTTGGTTAGATCGTTAGTTTTAGTTAGTCGTGTAATGAACTTTCGGTTAGTTTCACTTAGTCTCAACTTATTTTAGTCATTTGAGTCGGTTCCGATACGTTATAATCAATTTTAATAGATTTGATTAGTTTGGGTTAGTCGTCGAATCAACTTTCGGTTAGTTTCACTTAATCTCACTTATTTTAATCATTTGAACCGGTTCCGAAATGTTATCATCTAAGATTTGGTTAGCTTGGGTGAGTCGCCGAATCAGCTTTCGGTTAGTTTCACTTAGTCTCAACTCGTTTAAGTCATTTGAAGCAGTTCCGATGCGTCATAATCAATTTTAATAGATTTGAGTTTGTCGTTCAATCAACTTTCGGTTAGTTTCACTTCGTCTCATAAAAATTGATTAATTCTTTACCGATTCCATAAAAGAGAAAAACGAAGAGAGAGAGTCATATGCTTTATCTCTCTTGGGAGATGAAAATTCCAAAACGTGTCGTTACATGCATGGCTTTGAAAAATCACTTTCATGAATCCGAAGACTATCAAAATAGCGTAAAATTTGTGGATTTCTAATATTTACCTTCGCTCAAATTACGTATATAAGTTGAGTTATATATGAGTATAAGTGAGGTTGATCGCTGTTTTAACCACTAATTAAGAATAAAAAAAACCTTAGATGGAAAACACTTTTAATGCTTGGGTTAAGTTATGGGTGTGGCAGAGGTTAGGTGGTGTTTTCATTTTTTTTAAAGGCGACATCCACTGTGACAACGCATTTGTCATATTAATAACAAAATGTAATAAAATATCGATACCTATCGACAGTCGAAAATATCAGGTTAAAATTATTCCATTGTCGCTATTTTCTTGTTATATTTTGTAACTTGTGTTCGTAATTAAATAATACAAGTTGTACCTACTGGTATTTTTATCCATATCGTAGATAATATTTCGTTTATTATTTACTTATGTATTATAATACTAAATAACTATTACAAAGTAGTATCATTAATGAGCTATAAATGAGACAGATAATGTCAATAGTTGTTCATAACAAATAAATAATCCAAACATTAATACGTAATCATATTCATATTATTTATTCCTAGTAGAACGCTCCCCGTATAAAAATAATCGAGCGGCAGTTCATATTGATCGTACACCGTAGCTGCACCCATTCGTTTACTGTACAGTTGCCGAGTGTGTTCAAGGTCAACGGCAGTATTTTCCACGGCATGCTGGAGTGAGCGGACTTATTAGAATATCTAAGTTGAAACTAAGTGAAACTAACCGAACGTTGATTGGACGACTAACCCAATCTAACCAAATCTATTAAAATTGATTATAACGTCTCGGAACCGGTTCAAATAACTAAAATAAGTTGAGACAAAGTGAAACTAGCCGAAAGTTGTTTTGGACGACTAACCCAAACTAATCCAAAGTTAATTCGACGACTAACCCAAACTAACTAAATTTATTAAAATTGATTATAAGGTATCGGAACCGGTTCAAATAACTAAAATAAGTTGAGACTAAATGAAACTAGACGAAAGTTGTTTGGATGACTAACCCAAATTAACCAAATCCATAGAAATTGATTATAACGTATCAGAACCGATTCAAATGATTAAAATAAGTTGAGACAAAGTGAAACTAATCAAAAGTTGAATCGACGATTAACCCAAACTAACCAAATCTATTGAAATTGATTATGACGTATCGGAACCGCTTTAAATGACTAAAATAAGTTGAGAATAAGTGAAAGTAAGCGAAAGTTGAATCGGCGACTAACTCAAACTAACCACATCTATTAGAATCGATAATGACGTCGGTATTGTAACCGTTTCAAATGGCTAAAATAAGTTGAGAATAAGTGAAACTAACCGAAAGTTAATTGAACACTAACCCAAACTAACCAAATCTATTAAAATTGATTATAACGTATCGGAACTGCTTCAAATGGCTAAAATAAGTTGAGAATAAGTGAAGTTAACCGAAAGTTGATTGGACTACTAATCCAAGCTAACCAAATCTATTAAAACTGAATATAACGTAACGGAACCGTTTCAAATGATTAAAATAAGTTGAGACTATGTGAAACTAGCCGAAAGTTCAATCGACGACTAACCCAAACTAACCAAATGTAATAAAATCATTATAACGTATCGGAATCGGTTCAAATATCTAAAATAAGTTATGGCTAAAAGAAACTAACCCAAAGTTGATTTGGTGACTAACCCAACTAATAACATCTATTAAAATTGATTATAACGTCTTAGAACCGGTTCAAATATTTGAAATATGTTGAGACTAAGTGAAACTAACCGAAAGTTGAATCGACGATTAACCCGAACTAACCAACCTAATCCGGTTAGTCGTTCAATCAAATTTTGGTTAGTTTCAGTTAGTTTCAACCTATTTTAGTCATTAGAACCGGTTCAGATACTTTATAATCAATTTTAGTAGATTTGGTTACTTTGGTCTAGTCGTCGATTCAACTTTCAGATAGTTTCCCTTTTTCTCAACTTATTTCAATCATTTAAAGCGGTTCTAATATGTTATAATCAATATTAATAGATTTGGTTAGTTTGGGTTAGTCGTCGATCCAACTTTCGGTTAGTTTCACTTATTCTCAAATTATTTGAGTCATTTAACGCGTTTCCGATACATTATAATCAATTTTAATAGATTTGGTTAGTTTAGGTTAGTCCTCGATTTAACTTTCGGTTTGTTTCACTTAGTCTTAACTATTTCAATCAGTTGAACCGATTCCGATGCGTTATAATCAACTCTAATAGAGTTGGTTAGTTTGGGTTAGTTGTCGATTCAACTTTCGTTTAGTTTCACTTATTCCCAACTTATTTTAGTTATTTAATGCGGTTCCAATACGTTATAAATAATTTTAATAGATTTGGTTAGCTTGGATTAGTCATCCAATCTATTTTGGGTTAGTTTCAGTTAGTATCAACTTATTTTAGTAATTTGAACCCGTTACGATACGATATAATCAATTTTATTAAATTTTGTTAGTTTTGGTTAATTGTCGAATCAAGTTTCCGTTAGTTTCACTTAGTTTTAACTTATACCTTAGTCATTTGAACCGGTTCCAACACGTTATAATCAGTTTTAGTAGATTTGGTTAGTTTGGGCTAGTGGTCGAACCAACTTTCCGTTAGTTCACTTATTTTTAACTTATTTTAGTCATTTAAAGCGGTTCCGATACATTATAATCAATTTTAATAGATTTGGTTAGTTTAAGTTAGTTTTCCAATAAACTTTCGGTTAGTTTCACTTAGTCTTAAATTCTTTTAGTCATCCGATACGTTATAATCAATTTTGATAGATTTGGTTTGTTTGGGTTAGTAGTACAATCAACTCTCGGTTAGCTACACTTATTCTCAATTTATTTCAGTCATTTCAAGCTTTTCAGAATACATTAAAATCAAGTTTAGTAGATTTGGTTAGTTTGGGTTATTCGTCAACAACTTTGGGTTAGTTTCATTTAGTCTCATTTTATTTTAATTATTTGAATCTGTTCCGATACGTTATAATCAATTTGAATAGGTTTGGTTAGTTTGGGTTAGTCTTCCAATCAACTTTCGGTTAGTTTCAGTTAGTATCAACTTATTTTAGTAATTTGAACCCGTTACGATACGTTAGTTTAAGTTAGTTTTCCAATAAATTTTGGGTTAGTTTCACTTAGTCTTAAGTTCTTTTAGTCATCCGATACGTTATAATCAATTTTGATAGATTTGGTCAGCTTGGGTTAGTAGTTCAATCAACTCTCGGTTAGCTACACTTATTCTCAACTTATTTTAGTCATTTCAAGCTTTTCAGAATACATTCAAATCAATTTTAATGGATTTTGTTAGTTTGGGTTAGTCGTCAACAACTTTGGGTTAGTTTCATTTAGTCTCAACTTATTTTAATTATTTGAATCTGTTCCGATACGTTATAATTAATTTGAATAGGTTTGGGTTAGTCCTCCAATCAACTTTCGGTTAGTTTCAGTTAGTATCAACTTATTTTAGTAATTTGAACCCGTTACGATACGTTATAATCAATTTTAATAGATTTTGTTAGCTTTGGTTAATCGTCGAATCAAGTTTTGGTTAGTTTCATTTAGTCTCAGCTTATTGTAGTCATTTGAACCGGTGCCGGTGCCGATACGGTACAACCAATTTTGATAGATTTGGTTAGTTTTGGTTAGTCGTCCAATCAACGATATAAAAAAGCCGTAACGCGAGACGAAAACATAAACCATGTCATAACGATCACTTTCATGAAACCAAAGAAGTGTAGTAAAAATGAGATTCCGAACTATTATATTATTATATATATTTTTAAATATATTTTAGGTAATCCACTATTATTGCTATCTTTGAAACGGTCAAAGCTACAAAGTTGATTAAATTAGAAAGTTGCCATTATTGATGCCTTTTCAAGATCGATTTGCAGTATTGTTAAATTCTTGTTAGATTCTGAGATAGCAACAGCGGTATCACCTAAAAATGACACCCCGTATAGCAAATTTTTTTTCAATTTCCTTCTATGAAAATATTTTTACAACTTTGTTCAGTTTCACTTGATTTTTCACCGGCCGGCATTCAGTAGGTCTTTCGGTACGAGTCCATACAATCTCCTGAATACATCTCTGACTAGAGAAAGCCACGCGAATCAATCGGGCACTTACGCAGCGCATCGGTCATCTCCAGTTGTCACTTGATATAAAAGAATGTGGCAGAATTACATCAAAGGATTTACCGCTGAGTGAACTTACTAGTTTACATATACTTTGGTATCATCCAAAAAGTTTACAACAAATAGGAATTTATTTTACTATTGAGATTTAGGGAAAAAAAATATGGCAAATCAAGTCAGCATAATAAATGACAAAAAAAGCACTATGACATATGTCACGTGACAACTGTCATGGCGGTAAATTAAAAAATTCCACCTTAAATATGCGAAAAGTGAGGTTAGGTGACCAGATATCAAAAAATGTCAAAGAGGAAAGTTGTTCAGAATTCAATTTTACCCCTATATGGAAATTTTTAGAAAAATATAACGACTTTTCAGATTTTTTACTGCCTATCCAATCTTGAATTAAATCAGCATTGGTAATACGTCGATGAACTAAAAAAATCATAACTCCTATATTAGCAGGAAGTAGCACAAAAATTTGACAAGGTTATAAAGTACCAACCATAAGTAATTTGTAACAGTCCACAGCACAGGATATTTTGCATAGAACTTTTTAAAAGTTTCCTCCAATCGGTGAATGTATCACTGTTTACATATATGGCATACTAGTTACGAATGCACGACTCTTATCCCATATCAAATGATATTACTATACATAGATGTCAATACAGAGATAGATAGATACCTGTAGTATATGCGGTCATAGTCAAAAATTCACAACCACTGAACCCTACAATCTAAGAAACTAATTTTATTGACTACTTAATTGAATTGCTACAGTCCTTCATTTAGCTGCTATAAGTTATGACTTGCCCATGCACGACGCCGCGGGGGCGTGGTGTCCGGCGAAATATATTATAAGTTTTTACTACTTTGGTTCCCTCTGGATCATTTGCAACAGATTGGCAGTACATTTGATGTGTATCGATATCCGAATTTTGTCCACGGGCGGCCGCACTGTGTGACGGTTTAAAATAGTGTCTAATAATAACTTCGTTATGCAGTGGTAACAGTATAAAAGTGGGATATTTCCTTTAAACAATAAAGATCCGTGTCTTGATAAGGATATAAAAACTCTAAAATTTATTTTATAAACTGAATTGTATGAACTGGCTTAAATCTTTATCAGTTGTGAACAAAGGAGTTTCCGTTTATCTTGATCTGTTTGAATATTTGCATTTAAATTCTCTTTTTTGCGACTGTGTGCCCACAGACCCAATATTTTAATTTTAATTTGATTTTGAATGACTTACAGCTGATAGGAATTCCCTCTATTAGTTGTTTACTTTAGGGTTTATTGACCTGGCTTATTTTTATTTTATTTACAGTTTTTTTAACTTAAGTTAAGTTAATTTATTTTAATTCATTTTAATCATTTGACGTTACCTAATTTACTTCCTTCCTTATTTTAACCTTTGTGTATGCCCTTTTTTTAGTGGCTCTCTTGTTTGTTTGTTTTTTCTAAGTCGTCCTGATGAGCCCCTGGACGTGAAGCGTGTGTCCTCGTCTTTTTTGTGTGTTTTTGTTTATTGTTTAATATTATTATTTTAGATATGTACATACCCAGATTATTTACTTTGATTTTCTTTACGATTATTGTAACAATTATTAAGTTCATTTTGATTTGCTAACTTTGTATGGTGAATGTATGTATTTCTACTTTAATGTTTTAATTGTTTTTGTTTGGGTTGTTGGGGGTTGACTAAATATTTGCTATCGCAGCAATGCAGCGATCATTTAAATGTTGCCGCAATAAAGAATTTTCCAATTACTGTTGCACAGTCTGTCATGCTGTGTTCCTCTAGTTGTATGGATCGGTCGCCGGAAATTATTAAGTTGGGAGGTTATAAGATTTATTGTTCGACGAAATGTCAGGAACAGCACGACGTATTTGACGCCGAAGAAAAGTTTACAGCTCAATTACATGAATTAAACCACCGTAATAGATTACTGTCCAATGAAGTCCGAGAGCTTAAAGGGTCCGAAAATAATATTTCCAAGCAAGTAGCAGCATGGAAAGCAGAACGAGACGAACTTGAAAAAAAAGTTAAGGAACTTACCAAGCTTAATAAGAATCTGATTACTTCCATTGAAACTCTTGAAATCGAAAATAACAACTATGTAAGTGAAGTAAAATTGTTACGACAGGAGGCAGCGGTTCTTACTACTACAGTGCTCAAAGTGATTTCTGAGAAATCATCAACGCAGACCAGCGTTACTATACAGAGAAGGCGTCTTCTCATCTTTGGAGACGAGAACTCGAAAGGGTGTTCGTTATTGGTGAAGAAACTCGCTAATTCTCAATTTGATAGTAACAGCCAAATTAGACACCGAAAGTTATTTAGTGACATGAGCAACGAATGTAAAGAATTGAGTAAAAACTTCGACAAAAATGATGTGGTAATTTTGTTCGTTCCGTATTTCAACCCTGTTAAAGGAAAGTCAGTTACTGCTGAGGAACTAGACCTTAATTGCTAAAAAGACTAATGTTGTTGTGGTGGGTAGTGTATATCATACTGATCGTCCAATATTGAACAGGTTTTTGCAAAATCAGAGCGCTATATTATTAACAACTATATTTCTGCGCAAACAACAACCCAAACCTCCATACCCATCCACAAAAACACGCGCATAGAACAAAATAAGGATAGTAATTTTTTATAATAACGCCTATCCCAGCTGGATCCGTAGATGTCGAAAATTGTATTTCACCGAAAACGACAGGAACCAATGAACCATCATTGGCAAAATTAACTTCGTTTCAATGTTACTACCAGAACGTGGGGGGACTTAGAAGCAAAACTGTTCAGACTTTGACTGCGGTAAGAGCAACTGATTACGATAGTATTTCATTCACAGAATCGTGGCTTACAGAGGACATCTATAGCAATGAAGTTTTTGGTTCGAATTACCTAGTTTACCGAACAGATAGAAGGTACGAAGCCCTAAACTGCACAAGAGGTGGGGGTGCCCTGATAGTTGTAAAGTCTTGTTTTGATTCACAGGTGCTACCAAACAGTGACGATATCTCCTTTGAGGATGTATGGGTCTTAGTTAATTTGAGCGACCAGTCTATAATTATTGTGTGCGTTTACTTTCCTCCGAATTCTTCAATCGGATCGTTTGAAAAGTTTCTACAGGCTTTGGAAAACACCCGGAAAAAATACAAGAAATGTAAGCTTTTGATCCAGGGGGACTTTAACTTGCCAACAACTAGGTGGGAATTTGACAACGGCACTCTTATACCTACCAATCTCTCTTCTCCATCTACAGATGCATTGGTTACGGGTATGTTTATTAGCGAGTTGCAGCAAGTGAACCATGTACCGAACGAGTATGACAGATACCTGGATCTTGTGTTTTGTGATCAATTTTCAGAATTGATAGTGAGACTTGCTGATTCCCAGCCACTTAGTCGGATCGTTCAGCACCACAAACCAACCCAAAATAACCAAAGCTAACCGAAGCTAACCGAAGTTGTTTCGCATAGGCTTGCGTGAAGAAGGGCTTGCGCCTTTTTTCACGCAAGTGCGTATTGGCTTAAATGAGACGAAACTAACCCAAACTAACCAAAGCTAATCCAAACTAACCTAAGCTAACAGAAATTGTTTCGCATAGGCTTGCGTGAAGACAGGCTTGCGCTTCGGCAAGCCTTTCTTCACGCAAGTGGGTAGTGGCTTAAACGAGACAAAACTAACCCAAACTAACCAAAGCTAACCCAAAGCTAACCCAAAGCTAGCCTAAACTAACCAAAGCTAACCCAAGCTAACCGAAATTGTTTCGCATAGGCTTGCGTGAAGAAAGGCTTGCGCTTCGCGCATGCCTTTCTTCACGCAAGTGCGTAGTGGCTTAAACGAGACGAAACTAACCCAAACTAACTAAAGCTAACCCAAACTAACCTAAACTAACCGAAACTAACTCAAAAAATTAAAATGACTTATTTCCGCAAGGCAAGAAGTTTTTTGCGGTATTATGTTTAGAAAAATATTTCGAATGTAAAAGAGAAACATGTTTTCATGTAACTGATTTCAGATATAGAACGATATTTTTTGTAACCGATTTCCGCTAAAAGAAGAAACTTGAGCCCAAGACGGGTCAAGCAACTAGAATAAGTTTGGCATCAGCGTATTCCAGGGACTAAAATCACGGTCACCTATCGTATAGGTGGCCATGCTAAAATTTGCCGCTTTACTCCAAGAACTTCATATTAGCACAGCTTAATACAATCAGCTAGGACACTCCGCTCGTGAGAACGGTTTGCGCCGATCCTTGCGCATGGCGCCATTATGGGGAAGATCACGGCACTAGCGTCGGTAGCGGCTATTTGTTCCTCAGATTTTGAAATAATTGAACATAGGCGTAGTTAAAAGTGTCGATGCCGATTTCGTGTTTTTATAACTAGCGATATCATGAGTTTCCCAAAGATGGGACACGTTTGTGCCGCTAAAGGTTGTATTAATAAAAAATATAGGAGCCGAAAAAAAGAGGTAAGTATCTAATCATAACTACGATATATGTAATATTTTCACGGCTTAGTACAAAGCTGTGCTATTTTGTTGGGTCCACATTTCAACTTGAATATTCTTATTGTATATTATAGGCATGTCTGTGCAATGTTTTGCCATATCATGCCATCATCCTTTATGTCATCAACTTACTTCGTAATTATATACTGGTAATAGATATTTGTATTGTTAGAGCGGATTGCCGCCTGACAAACAATGTTACTGTAATCTTTCGAAAACGGCAATCTTATTTTGCACTCGAAAAACACACAGAACTATTTCTACAGCCCCATTTTTATAAATTAAATGCACATTTTTCTCTATACTTATTCTGAA
>JAEQML010068039.1:0-18585 GCA_016904865.1 Pissodes strobi | reverse complement strand
ATATTCTTTCAATATATTATTTTGCCAATAATCCCTGTCCAACCTTATATTAAAATTATTCAGATCTGTATTTTTATGTTTTCAAGTGCATCTCAATAAAACAGTCAATGTCAAATTCGTTTAGTCAATTTTTACATGCATGCCGTTTAAAATGTAAATTGACAAAGGGATAATAAATGCAGATTAATTATTCAAACCGGTAGTGGATCTGTTTAATTCGATATAAATTTGAATAGGTTATTCCTAATGGTCCAGCCAAAAACGATTTGCTTTGATTCGATCTGATCGATTGATTGGTAATTGATGATACCATGAAATAAGCTTTATGGTAATGTAGAGGCTAATAATATATTCATGGCCAGAAAAATACGATATTTTCTAGTCTAAGAGAAATTTAATATTTCTTGGATAAATCGCTATTTACCTCAGTTGAATCTAAATTACCTTTCTTAATCGTTTGAGTTGTTTGGATATAAATAGTAAAATTTGTTAAACAAAAAGTCATCAAGTACATTTTAATGTAGTATAAATTGATTATATTAGATTTGGATCTTTTGGGCTTGCAGGCAAATAATTAAATATTTTCAAGCCGGCAATATCAGGAGATTTTGATGTTAGTGAAATGATTGCGGAACATAATATTGGGAATTATTTCTTGTTTGCATACCATATTGGTATTCTTCAACATTTAAAAACGTTAATTTATTTTAAACAATATAGCGACATAGTTCTGGAATATACAGGCCAGTGAGTTAAGTATACTGTACCTATCAAATGATGGTTTACAGGACTCATTTTCTAGATTTGCAATGCTGCTGACAACTCTTTTTTGAGATATGAAAACTTTGGCAAAAAAGTCGAATTTCACCAGATACATATCCCAGATCTTAAATGAGACTCTACCTTCTATTTTTGAGTTAGACTATCTGAGGATTATTAGGTATAAGATAATTAGAGCTGTTTATTTTTGATATTAGTTTTTCACAATGAGTTTTGAAGTTTAGATTTCTGTCAATGTGAAGGCCCAAAAATATTTAAATATTGTATATACTTTTTAAATTTTATGGCAATGCCACATACACTAAAGGGAGATCCTATGGCACTCGGCGAGCGGTGTGTGTGCGACGATTTTGATTGATATGGTTCTTGAATAGCTGTAAGTTGTAATTTGAGGGAAACAGATCTCCTGCGACTGAGTTCCACATCGATGCAGTGCGCTAGACGAAGGAGTACTTGTAAAGCGATGTTCTAGGTGTTTCCAGTTGTACAACGAACGGGTGCGCTCTTGCTGTCTGTCGTGACTGTCTGACAGGCGTTGCTGGGGACGGAATGAGGCGGGCCAAATCCTGGAAATATCTTGGCTACATGTCTGCGATGTTCCAGACTATCTAGATCCCTGGATAACTCCGAATCGCCGAAGAGATGCACAGCTCTCTCCTGAATGGAATCCAGCAGCTCTAGAGTGTGCTTTGGTGCGGCACCCTAGACGTGTGAGCAATATTCTAAGCACGGTCTTATATGCGCTTTGTAGAGCAATAGCAGCTGCTGCGTTGTATACAGTTTCTTGTTACGAAATAGCGCACCAAGCATCTGCCAGGCTGATTTCACGATGTTAGCAACGTGATCATGCCAGGGCATATTGCTGTTGACCGACACACCCAGTAGTCCGATTGACAAGGATGAAGAAATGGTCTTCTTCTTCTTCTTCTTCTTCTTCTTCTTCTTCTTCTTCTTCTTATTCTTCCACTGCCCTATCCCTTATGGACGTTGGCTATTAATTTGGCTATTCGAATTTTATTAGCAGCTTGTCTAAACAATTGGATAGATGATAGACGAAACCATTTCCTTAGATTTTGCATCCAAGAGTTCAGGTACTCCTTGTACCTGGACCCCTTCTACCGTCCACCTCGCCCTGAAGGATAAGTCGCTGAAGGCGATATTTGTTGTGTCTCATCAGATGGCCGAAGTATTCCAGTTTTCTTTTCTTTATCATGAATGTGATTTCTTGTTGTTTGCCGATTCTTTTGAGTACTTCCTCGATTGTAACGTGATCCTTCCAATATATTCGGAGAACACGCCGATATATCCACATTTCAAAGGCCGAGATCTTTTTCATAAGTTGTTCTGTCATGGTTTATGCTTCCACTCCGTATAGAAAGACTGTGAATATGTAGCATTTTATCAATCTGATTTTTAGTGGTAGTGAGATGTTTCTTTCGGTAAATATGTTTTTCATTCTAATAAAAGTTGATCTTGCTTTCTCAATCCTGGATTTGATTTCTGTGGTCATGTCTCATTGATTGTGAACGATTGTCCCTAAATATGTATATTTTTCAACGTGTTCTATAGGTGTTTGGTTTAATGTAAGTTTTCCTATTGGTATTCGTTGTTTGCTAATGCACATCTAGTTTGTTTTTGAGACATTTAGTTTTAGTCCGAATTCCTCGGATATATCGTTCACTTTTTGTAGTAGACTTTGAAGATCTTCAAGACTACTAGCTATGATGGCAGTATCGTCCGCGTATCTAATGTTATTGACGAGTTCTCCATTCATCTTTATTCCCTCTTCGGCATTATGAAGCGCCTCGTCAAAGATTGCTTCAGAGTATCAATTGAAAAGTAGTACGCATCTTTGACGGACTCATTTTTTGATTTGAGTGTCTTCCGATAGTTTGCAAGTGATTTTTATCTTTGCAGATTGATCCCAGTATAGGTTTGTTATAATTCTAATATCATTAGAGTCTAGACCTGTAGTTTTAAGAAGTTCCACAAGTTTTCCGTGCTTTACATTGTCGAAGGCTTTTGAAAAGTCGATGAAGCATACATATACATCTCGGTTCATGTCTCTGCACCTCTGTATACGCACCTGTAAAGAGAAAATCGCCTCTCTGGTGCCGAAGCCTCCTCTGAAGCCAAACTGGGTCTCGCTCATCCTTGATTCACATTTTGCATATATATGCGGTTATGGATGACTTTGGTAAATATTTTTATGTTTTATGTATTTGTATGTTAATTAAACTAATTAGTCTATATTGGTCATAAGTTCTTGCTCGTGGGATGGGATGATAAATACTGAGTTCGTCCATTCGTGGGGGAATTTACCACAGTCATATATGTTGTTGAACAGTGGTATCAGAATATTCATGAGTTGATGTATCAGCTACTATGTTTCCATTATCTTTGATAATATTGTGCATCTTTCTACTTTCGTACATACTTTGTACGTTCCAGGTTGAAATTTTAAGGCACCCGGGGATTCTTCGCACCCTCTGCCCATTGAAGGGCTGCCGGGGACTAAGGGCCGTTTGTGATATTTTCTCTGCCATATTAACTACACTAGGGAGTTATAATGAGGCGGTTTCCCCTTGCCTTCCTCATCGCTGTGTAAGTGCCGATATAGTCGTTCCAACCACGCCACTTAGTGTCTGATACTCAACCATTGGAGATCTAAGATATCTTTGCTTGAGGTCAGTATTGAGCAACCAGCTGCCGCTACTCAATTTTCTCGCCATATCTGGCTACCATTACTTAGTTTGGCCTGCACGTGGAGCCATAAGTAAGAGCTGACTGCCTTGTGAGGACCAGTTATCCGAATCCACCTCCAGTCTATGACTCTTGGTGCGACCGATTCGAATAATAGGTGCTACCTCTACAACGCAGCCCATACACCCCCTGGAATGGTCGATCCTGCCAAAATGATGTCAGGGCGCTCCGTATTGGCTTTGGTAAACGTGGCCGCTTGAGCTGTTGTTGCATTGAACTGGACCAAATTCCTGTCGCGCCAAGTTCGAACCCTCTCCAAATCTTGATTAATTGCTGTAATCTGCTCCAGTCTTCGGTGATATGTCTCAGTCGCTGCTAAAGGGTTTCCGATCTAAATTAGGAGACAAGGGTACTGTCATCTCCAAAACTGTTAACAGGATTATTGGTTTCAATCATCAGTTCATTAATATAGATGTTGAAGAGAGTTGGTGAAAGTATTGCGCCCTGAGGTACGCCCGCATTAAAGGTGTATGTGTCTGAGATGTGTCCATCAACTGCAACGTGTAGAGATCGGTTCTTAAGCTGCAGAGAAAGGCTGGCAGTCTGAAGGACGGCAGTTTGTTGAGCAATCCGTCATGCCAAAACTCTGTCGAATGTTTTCGAAATATCCAACGCAACCGCTCGATATTCTTCGTTCTCAATTGCCCTACTCCATAGAGGAAAGGCACCCGATTTTGGATAGTTTCTTAATTTCGGATAGCATCGTATCTCTCTCGCCATCTATATTGAGCCACCGAAATCTCTGTAAAATTTCGAGGCACTGTAGTTGTAGGATGTCCATCTAAAAATGTTAGTTGCATGTATTGAATATTTTTTTGACTTCCTTTTGCTAGTGTTTTCTTGGTAGTTTTTTTTATGCATCGTGGACTTTAAATATATGAGAAGGTAGGCCAAATATTGTAGTTTATGTTATATATAACACAATGTCAATTTGCTGTTGCATAAAGTTTTTTGCGGCGCCCTAACCTTATTCTATCCGAAATTAGGCAATTAGTGCTTGCCTGATTTCGGATAGAATCAGATGGGCGATAGTGCAATCAAATCGATTACGTTTTAGTTAGAACAAGGTGGAAGTCATCTATCAGTCTTTGTAAAACTCTGCCAGGTTCCGACTGTGGCTCGGATCATCAACTCCTTCTTTGTGAACTCCAGCTTAAGCTGAAGGTATGTCTACGTTCTAAGCAGAAACTTTCAACGGAAATCGTTGACCCCGCCTCTTTTAGGTCAAAATCTTCTCAGATTTTTCAGGTCTGTCTCGATGACGGATGAATCGTCTTCCAATAATATGTGGATAACATTTAAGAGTATTCTTATACAAGCTGCCCAAACAACTCAACCAAAACGCAGCACACAACCTAAACAGCCATGGATTACGACCCATGCATTATCCGTCATTGAAGAACGTAGAGAGCTTAAGATCTCAGGTTTGGATTTTGACGCAAAGCAAGATCGGTATAGACAATTAAAACGTGAAATCCAAAGACTCTGCCGCCAAGATAAGAACTCCTCTCTTCATGAACTCTGCAGGGAAATGCAAGCTCACGCCAACACAAGCCATCCAAGAGAGATGTTCCTAAAGATAAAATGTCTTAATCGGGACTTTAAACCCAAAATTTGGTCAGTTGAGAACACCGATGGACTTACTAGGTTGGACGAGATTATTAGATTATTGAGGTGTAGCACACATATTGTGAAAACCTCTATTCCGATGTTCACATTCAAGTTCCTTTTTTAAATTACGAGCGTGAGCCGGATATTCTATTTTCAGAAGTTAAACAGGCCGTTAGGAAACTAAAAACCGGTAAAGCTAAGGCATTGATGCGCTTTCAGCCGAAACTTTGAATTGCTTAGATGATGACGGCCTACAATTTTTACATCATATTTCTCAGAAAATTTGGTCCTCCGGTGTCTGGCCAGACGAATGGAGCACTTCAATCTTTGTTCCGCTACATAAAAAGGGATCTACGAAAAACGCAGACAATTATCTTTATTTACCTTACCTTACCTTTATTTAAAATTATTGAACTTCAACCGTATGGCGCTTGTGTGTGCGTGTATTTCCTGATTAATTTATAGTTTCTGTTTTGTTATTGGTTCCTGTTTGGACAAACTTGACTTTGTTCAGCTGCCATTGACTTTTATCTCAAATCAACAAACACTAATATCGAAATGGCTGAGTTTAAGTGTGATTCCTACCAGAAAATCGTCGCAGATAAGGATAAATATAAACTTCGCTGTAGTGGGGAGTGTCGCCGGAATTTTTGTATGACCTGTACTGGGCTTGATAAGGCAACAACAAAGGTGCTCTACCAATAAAAGTATCACAATATTAGATTTTTCTGCAGTGTTTGTGACTCTCCTACGTTAAGATATCTTCACGATAAGGTGTCACAGCTACAAAGATCGCAGATCTCTCTGGAGAATGTCGAAGCTCTGGGAACCTGTCTAAAGAAGAACAATGATCTCCTTCCAATCATTTCTGAAATTTACGACATCTTGAGTAACCATGACTCCAAATGGAAAATTTTATATAAAAAAAATAGATGACATTCATAGCCTTCATACCAGATTCTCTGATAATAAACAAGAAACTTTATTCCATTCGATCAAGGAAATGAAACAAGATATTTTCAATCTGTCATCTATTTTTATGGACAATCATGATGAGTCTGTTAAAGTTCAGATTCACGACTCATCAAAGGAAGAGTTATTGAAGGAAATGGGCGATATGCGAAAAAGTGTAAATCAAATGGCACTGACGATAGAAAAGTTGGCTGCCAAGGAGAAACCAATCATTGGGAGTAACCCACCAATAATAAAAAAATCGATTTCGACTCAGAGCGACTATACAGATAACCATGACACAGTGGTTATTGCTTGTCCTAAAGTCATTGCTCCCACACATCACATATCCCCCATAAAAGAAGACTGGCATTATGTGGTAGTGTCCAAGATCCCACCACCTTATACAGCAAACCAGCTTGCACACTATGTCAAAGAAAAACTTGGAACTACTGACTTTATCCGATGCTTTCCAATGCTGAAGAATAAGGACTGTTCTCACTCCGATTTCAAGGTTGGTGTACAGAAAAAAAACCACCTAAAGCAGCTTAAGGACATAAGTATGTGGCCGCCGGGTACTGAAATAGTCACTGCCAATTCATCCTTAACACCCTTAAAGGTATCGCCGCCTGCGGCTAGTACTTTGTCCACTGGCTATCAACATTTTGTACCGGGCACTTTGGACGGCCGAAGCCTACCACCACGCTCTGATTCAACATCTGTACATATACTTGGAGGGGTGAGTTCTGTTGGGGTTGGCTCTGACAAGGAGGCTTTGGCTGCCATTAAGTCTCTTGCGCTGGAGAATTTGGAGGTTGTTGTGGAGAAAAGTGCAAAGAGGGATAATGGGCTGGATCTGGACCCGATGACTCCACCTATAGTGCGGCTGTCGCGAGATTCGGATGCGTCTAATGGACGTTATTTGCTGGCTAGGCTGAGAGACCCCTCCATATTAAAGGCTCTTCGGCTGTTCCTTGTCTATCTCCATGACCAACCCTCCAGTGTGTGTTTTGAAGGGCACACCAGCACCAGCATCAAATTAGCTCTAGCTTCGGAGGGACTTCCTGGTGAAGTGAACTCCTTGCGTAAGTTATATTATCGCTTCCACTAGGCCTACGGTATTGGTTCGGCTGAGGTTGATACGGATCTATCTGCCTTCAGGTCTTTCTTTTCACCGGAGAGACTTCAACACCTTCAGAAGGTTAGGGAAAGTCATGGCAATTATTTTGCTACTGGCTCTCCGATTAGACGGAAGAATTTTTAGATAGAATGACGCGAACAGAGGATCAAGCACCCTCTGAAAAATTGGATGATGGCAAGCTTAGTGTTTTTCTTATTAATATTCAGTCCTTAAGACACAAAACAGATGAATTATTTCTATTGCTAGAAGAGCTTAATTTTCCAGAAATCATTGCCATAACTGAACATTGGTTAAATGTTGATGAACCTGTGTTTGTCAAAAATTATACTACAGTAGCTAGATTTAATAGAAGTAATTTATCTCATGGAGGTACTATGATAATGTCTACTAACAACGACTTTTCGGCAGTAACTAAGTTCGATAATTTATTGTGTGAGAAAGTATTTGAATTTTCTATCGTCTATCATAACGCTTACGACCTCTATCTTGTTTGTATTTACAGAACACCTGACGCTGACATGCATACATTCAGTCAAAGATTACTGACCTTGCTTGAATCCCTGCCTTTAAGAAGCAAATTCATTTTGTGTGGCGACCTTAATGTTGACCAGTGTGTGTGCTGCTCAAAAATACCTTCGGTCCATTTTCGACTCTTTTGGTATAATCATGCATATTAACTCACCAACTAGAATAATTAAAACTGGTTCTAGTACTATAGACTATGTCGTGTCATCATTTGATCCAGAATTCGTTGACTGTGCTGTTCTTAACTCGGGTTTCTCTGATCATGAGGCAGTATTAACAGAATTTTCGGTAAAATCCAAATGCAAAATTGCTTCACGCAAATTATGCCGTATATTTTCGGACAAAAATTTTCTAAATTTCAAGCACCTATGCCTAACAACTGACTGGGTTGTCCCCTCTGATGATATCGATACCGAATTTTCTAGATTATAAAAACTTTATCTACTCCGGCGTTCGAATCCTTTCCGCTTAGGCCTATCAAAATTAAAAAACATAACCCCTGGTCAACTAAAGGCTTACGCACATCTGCAAAGAACATGCGTTCATTATCTCACTTAAAAAAATACTCGGACAGCGTCTTCTTCCATGGGTACGTGAAACTTTACAGGAAAATCTATCATAAAACTATAAAAGCTGCCAAGGACATTTATTATAATGGCTAAATCCGGTCACGTTGCTAAAGAATCATGGTCTATTGTGAATGACTTAAGGAATAAGGCTTCTTCGTCTGGCACTATCGCTAATTCACCTGAGAACCTAAACAATTACTTTGTAAATGTGGCTAAAGATTTAATGAACACCATAACTCCTTCTCATGATCCACTTTCATATCTCTCTAATGCTAATGTGAATTTACACAGTTTCTTCTTTACGCCTGTAGCATTTGCTAAGCTTCGCAACACGATTAAAGACATTAAAAACAAATCCTCATCTGGGACTGATGGGCTTACTCTGAAAATGTTTTCAAACCTGCCGGAATGCACATTAAACCATCTTACTGCTTTAATTAACAAGTCATTCCAAAATGGGGTTTTTCCAAACTGTCTTAAGACGGCAATAATTATTCCTTTGCATAAAGGAGGAGATAAAGACCAAGCTTCGAACTATCGCCCAATTGCACTACTTCCCACATTATCAAAGATCATTGAAATATTGGTTAAAAAAAGGCTTCTATCTTCTCTCTCTAAATATAAAATACTTACTACCCATCAATTTGGATTTTTAAGTAACAAATGCACAAATGATGCTATGTTTTCCCTCTTTAATTATGTATACTCCAACCTGAACAACCATCACTCTACAGCAACCATTTACTGTGATTTCTCTAAAGCTTTCGATTGTGTAAATCATAATATCTTAATTAACAAATTGCAGTACTACGGATTCAGAGGAGTGCCTCTCGAATGGTTTAAGTCGTACCTTAACAACAGAAGTCAGCTTGTGAGGGTTGATACGTCGATGTCTTCTTGCAGACCAATAGATTGTGGAGTACCCCAGGGTTCAGTAATAGGCCCCATTTTGTTTCTGCTGTTTATCAACGACATTGCTTGTCTGGACATTGGCGGTAAAGTTTGTCTCTTTGCGGACGATACTAGTTTCACTTGGAGCAATCCGGATATTACGGCACTTCATAGAACTGTATCTAGTGACTTAATCACCATTAAATCATGGTGTGATTCTAATCTCCTGTGCCTCAACGTTTCCAAAACTAAAGTTTTGTCATATAAAAGTACGTTGCCATCTTTTGTACTTAATAACACCACTATCGACGTCGTTGAATCTGTGAAATTTTTGGGGCTTGTTGTGGACAGCCATTTAAAGTGGGACTTGCACATCGATGTCTTATCAAAAAAATTAAGTTCTGCCTGTTTTGCGTTAAGAACTGTTTCCAGGGAACTTAGCGTGTCAACTGCTAGAACAGTCTATTATGCCCTTTTTGAGTCGCACCTCCGATACGCTCTTCCATTCTGGGGTACGTGTTGTGCGACTCAATTTGAGCGTATTTTCAAACTACAAAAGAAAGCTGTTCGATATTCACTGGGACTAAACAGTAGAACTCACTGCCAGGATTTCTTTAAAAGATTTAAAATATTAACTCTTCCTTCCTTATTCATATTTGAATCGGTTTGCTTAATCCGCAAGCACGTTACTGCAATTCCAGATAGACCATTTCACAACTATCCACTTAGGAATACGGAGCATGATCTTTATCTGCCAACCCCACGCTCAGTCAGTTAAAAGCTCTATATTGTACAATGCAAAAAAATGCACAATAATCTACCATTTGAACTGAAGTCAATAACATCCTTTCCCGCATTTCGCAGAGCTTTGAGATTATACTTACTGGAGAGAGCCTTATAAGCAGTCAACGACTTTTTTCTTAATTAATACTTAATTTTGAGCATCTTACACACTGGTTTAATGATTTAATGTTTAATGCTTGGTGTTTAGTGTTTAGGATTCGATGTTAAATATGTTGATATTTAATATTTTACATATTTTGACCACGTACAATTTGTACAATTGTATAGTTAGGTTTTCCTTTTTCTTTTTATTGTATATTCCTATTTGTGTTTTTATATGTTTTGTATGTTTTGTACTCTTGATATTTAACATTTTAAATAATATTTTGACCTCGTACAATTTGCACAATTGTATAAAGTTTTGTATAGTTAGGTTTCTTTTTATTGTATATTTCTATTCGTGTTTTTATGTGTTTTGACAATATTTTGTACTCTAGCTTTGTCTACAAATTGGAAAATTTTTTGACAATAAAGCATCTATTATTATTATTATCATCTACTCTCATTGATCTCCCATTCAAGCAAGGTTATGTTATATAATCTGCAATCTCGTTTAGAGAGTTTTATTAGCTGGCAAATATCTCCAGAGCAGGCAGGTTTCGTAAAGGGACGTGGTACACGAGAACAGATCTTGAACTTGATGCAAATTGTTGAGAAAGCTAGGGAGCATTACTTCCCAGTCTATATCTGCTAAGGCCTTTGACAACGTAAAGTGGCTTAAACTATGGAAAATGCTTCTCTCCATGAGAGTTCCTGACCACCTGATATTTCTTATACAACAGCTCTATGAGTCCAACACAGCTCGAGTAAGAATTGACGGTAACATGTCCGGCCAAACTGCAACAAAGAAAGGAGTTCGTCAAGTTTGTGTTTTATCGCCGATGCTGTTTAACATCTATTCCGAGTTTGTGATGAGACAGGTACTGGACGGTTGGGATGAGGGTGGAGTCAAGATATCTAATTTAAGGTTTGCCGACGATACTACTCTTATTGCTGCTTCTCAGGATGAATCTTAAAACAATACAGTGCAGCGTGTGGTCTCAGTATCAACTACAACAAGACCAAAGTCATGATCGAAGACAGGGAACTTAACAATCATCCAGAAATAACATCAGTAGGTCGTTGTCAGGTAGTCCAAAGTTTTGTATACCTCGGTTCCTTGATCGTCAATTCAGGTGGTTGTGAGGTTGAAATTCGTCGGCGCATTCAACAAGCACGGTCAGTCATGGCAAAACTGACTAAAATATGGCGTGACAATAATATCACCAAAGCCACCAAAATGTCGCTGGTCCGGTCTCTTGTCTTTTCAATATTTTTGCATAGCTCTGAAACATGGACTGTTAGAAAGGCAAATCGCCACCGCATAGACGCATTTGAAATGTGGACCTGGAGAAAAAAGCTAAGAGTCCCTTATATAGCCCACCGAACTAACGTTTCTATATCAAGCGAACTTGGAAATCCAAAGCGACTATCCTCCATTATTTCGACGCGCATCCTGACGTTTTTCGGCCATATTCATAGAAGTGATAATATGGAAAAACTTGTTGTCCAGGGCCATGCTCCGAACGGAAGGCGTCGTGGCCGTTCTCCTACACGTTGGGTGGATGCGACAAAACAATTGCTAGATATTAGTGTCACAAGAACAACCGAACTAACAAATAATCGAGAAAGGTGGCGAAATACAATTTTCAAAGCAATTGACAATCTTCGTGTCCGCAATCCTCCAGTTCTGACCTAGTACATTTTATGAGTTCACAACATGTCTGGAAAGAAATTGTGACCATGATGATTTTGTTACTATAACCCTATAAATATTCTTGTCTGTATACGAAAGTCCAATTTGAGTTTTTTGTTTTATTATAGATAAAAACAAAACGCTATCCGAAATTAGGCCCCTTTCCTCTATATGAGTGACACAGGCCAATATATCTCCTGCCGATCCCTTTTTGCGAAAGCCGTATTAGTTATCGCTAATTAATCTGTTGGTCTAGACGTACTTGAGTAGGTGCTGATTGACTATACGTTCCATGACTTTGAGATTATTGGAAGCAAGGCAAATAGGAGGTTTTCTTGCCTTTTTTTGGAACAGGTTGCACTCGAGAGACTTTCCAAGAAGATGGGTTAGTTTTCGGTAAAACAAAGACAAAATTCTGGATGGTCCTGATGCTTTTTGCGTATCTAGTTCTTTGAGGAATTTACAAATATCACGGTAATGAAACTTAACTTCTGCCATGGTAGTGTTGATGTTCGATATGGTGGGGAGAGCCGTGCCTTGGGGGACGTTTAAGGTAGAGTGGAATGAAGATATTTTGGCAAGCAGGTTTGCTTTTTCCTTGGCTGTAGTCGCCTGGATGCCGCGTTCGTCTGTCAAAGGTGGGAGCGACGTTTTTGTAAAATTAAGTTGTTGTTAAGTAAAGTTGTAAGCCTTTGCTGCCAACCATAAATTCCTTAAGCCACTGGAGCATTGCAGATTTTATTCCTGATTCTTTGATTGTGTTTGTCCTTAGTTTCGTCAATCATACGTTTGCATCCGTTCCTCGCTTCGGCAAAATAATTCCAATTTTCAGCGGTCTGATTTTGCTGCCAGTACTTGCTATTTCCTACCTATAGCTCTTTCGCATCTTTTGTCCAACCAGGGCTTTACTTTGACGGTAACTTGTTGGAATTTGGGATGTATGCCTCCATTCCAAGGCCACCCGGCACCCGGAGATCCGAATGGCCGGAGAGTTTACCTCCGCAATGTTTCTATATATCTGATACTGAATAGAATATTCTCACATCTTGTTTAGTAAGTACGAAATATGATCAACTCTGTTTTTTCTGCATTAAAAAATAAATTAATTTTGGACAAACCAATCGCAATTTTGGGCAAACCAATAATTGAAAGTACGGTACTGCACTGATCAGTCAAATTTTAGTCATATATATTTGACAGAATCAAAGACAAATCATTAGCGAGCATCATCCGGAAGAATTTTGACGATCTAGTTGTCATATAAAATAAAGAATATTGGCGCCAAAATCGAACCTGGAGCGACCCATTTCTATAGACTTTGTTTTGGAATTTATGGTTTCGAACGAACATCCATAGTGAGTGATGTGAGACCGATACATATTGTTCGCCAAAGCTTAAAAAGCTATTTACCCATTATTTTAGTACTATGTGATCCAGTGTTGAGCACATGGTTTTAACATCAACGCAGTGGAATGCCCCGCTGAGGTCGCAGAAGATCTCAACAAGACACTCGCACGCGTCAATATTTTGGATTATTTGTCTAACATAAATAACGGTCAAGAAAGGCACTCTCAAAATGTTTGAAAACTAATTTGTGACGGTCACTGGTGCCACTCGAAAATAATTGCGCAAAAGTACGTTCGAAATTATTTAATGCAAAGCATCAAGAAATTAGTTAATATGGATTATGGAAAATAATTGGATGTTTGAAGAAATAGCCATTTTTTATATCCAAAAGAACAAAACGATGGACAAGTAGTCAATAATTTCAAAATCGTATTGCATATTGTACGTATAATCCGTTAAAAATTGCTACTTTAAAATATCAACACTTTCATAATAATAGGTAAATCATATTGCTGATATTCCTTGAGAATGTCAAAATGACCTTGAAGGTAACTTGATAGGCAGGCGTCACACTGTTTAATTACCCTATTAAATCTAACGGCCGATTAAAAAATATAAACATCTTTATTTTATAAGCAATACTTTTGGATCCGTAGTTTATGAGCAACTTTAAAAGTACAACATTTCGTTCCGTGTATATGCACATTTTATATGCAGGTTTATGTTTATCATTTTTGTCTGGCATAAATGTGTGTCAGTTAGTCAGGGACTCTTCCTCAAAGCATCGAATAAATGTGTCATACCGATTTGAAAATGGGTGGGCGTGATCATTTTAGTATTACGAATTTGAATCGATTAAACAGGCTCGCCTCATTTCTGTTATTAATTCATGCTAATTTTATAGTTTATTTATGTTGTGAATCGTTTAAGTTAAGAAAGATACTTTAGTTCTAGTAATTATTATTATAAATAATGAGGTAGCTATAATGCGATAAAAGAATGAGTCCTAGAAAATCTAAAAAAAATTGTTTTGGTTCTGTTAGTTTGGGTTAGTTAAACAGAAACATACAATTTAAGAACAGACGACTTTTAGGAAGCTTGATAAAGTTGGAAACAACCTATTTTTGCGCGCCTATGCTTTAATTATTTTATTTGATAGCTACTACAATAACTTTAATGAGATTCATTAAGATACAGGTTTATACCCAAGAAAAATGCACCATCACATCAATATTTGATCAATGTCAAAAATTGCCATGAACATGACAGGTTTAAAATTTATCAGTTTTGACAGTTCACAGTTAATATTTACTCAGTAAATTTTGAAAATAAAAGTACTAATTTTTCTTTATAATGACTGGCAGTAGAAAAAATAGCGTATGCAATTCACATTTAATGGCTATTAAGACATTCATATTCATTACACACTCACTTACACCTAGGGCGGCAACTTTCACACTAGTGTTTTAATAGCTATCATTAATGCTCATTGCCAAATATACTACTTATAAATAGGTACATTTTACTATACTACCTTTCTAAATTTCATACTTATTATCCATAATATATTGTACTAAGCTTATATCTTGCTTCCAGGTGCCACTGATAATGGCTAAAGCAGAAAGCGCTCTGCGCTTATTTTAATACAAATTTTGAACAGAATACAACCTACCCCCTTTCTGTTTCTTAAACTTCGGACTATGCACTCAGCATATGGTTACATAATTTTATTACAGGTTTTAGAGGTAGAGTAGCAGCAAATCACAAAAGAGAGACTGTATAATGTCTGTCTTAATTCCGTAACCCAAACCAGAGTACAAATAATATCACTAAACTCAAGCTAGGCATTCATAGTTTATTTAAAAAAAAAGATGTAATGAAAATACTTCATTACAAAATTTCATTTCTTATGCGAAGATCCTTAAGTAAAATCTAAATTCAAATATTTGCATACGAAATTTAAAACATTGAGTTTGCTTTATGGAATTTCAAGTATCGGAAGAGCTGAAATATAGCGATTCCATTATAGAAATTGCGAATCCCATATAAAAAGGTTTATTTCACAGAATTAAGCTAAGAATTCTGCAAAATACCTTCTTTTGAGGGAATGTCTACTTTGGATGGTGGAAGTTATAGATTCTAAGTTTTTTTCTTAAATTCCATAGAACCAAGCAATAATTTTGCAGAATGAGCTGAAAATGTCGAATTACCAAGATATTGTGACTTCAAAACAATGTAATTTAATAATATAATTTATGAATTTATTTTTATTGATGGAGATGTTTGGATGAGTTACTGAAGATTTTGCTGGCTAAAGAAACTATTAAATCAGCCAAATGAAGGAGATCATATACTTTTCAGCTTTCTTGTCCTAGAGAAGGTATGCTAACAATTTTATAATAATTTATTGATATTTTCCCAGAGCAAAGACGTAAAAAAATCAAGTCTTCAGGCCCACACTAAGTCATGTATGTACATATCCTTAAGATTAACCGATTTCGTAGAGATTATGGCTAGCGGATAATTTTCTAGATAGACGGTAACATAGGCAATCGTACCCTCTCCCTCTAAGATGAACTAAGGGTTTTTGTCTTTCTAGACTGCCTCGAATCTATAGGGCGGACAGGTTCTAAAAGAGGTAGGTTTAATAAGGGAAGATACTTTCACCTTGTATTTTATAATGCCCCTTCTATATGTTGTTACGGGTGTAAATTATTTTTATTCATAGAACATATATTTAGTTTTGGCAATAAAAAAATAAGTTATTATAGATAGGTATATCGCTTGGATAACCATCTCTATCATTTCTCGATAAGGCCGAACCTGACTAGTTTCATGACAGCAGCAGGGAAACTGTCATTTAAGGTAATTAGATTAATGACAGTCGGAAAATTTTAAAGTATTTACAGAATTTTCTGTTTATTAATCAAGAAGGATGGCAACACAGGAGAATAGTTTTGCTATTGATTTTGGGAGGCAGTTGTTTTCTTCAGTGGCCAAAAGTTTTCCTGGAACAACTGACTTGCTCCCTAGGAGAAGGTTTAATTTTGGAATGAAATAGGGTTTGTATGCCGATTTAAGCTTCTGAGAGACGAGGGAGTGTGGACTCAACCAACGGGTATAATGGCGATTATCCTATACTCATAGGCACAGCATAGAAGAGCTGCCCAGGGAGGTTTTGTAAACCCCAGTTATGCCGGTTAAGTTGATTTATGAATGTATAATTCCAATTAAATTCTGGAGCCAAGTTTCGGCAGTCGTTAAATGTTTATATTTTATATTAAGTTGTATTGATGGATTAATTTCCGTTTTAGGGTTTTAGCTTTGGACTTTCCGTAGTGTGGTATTGTGCACTTTGGATTCGTCACAATCTGGATTACTCTGTAGATTTATTTTTGATGACAGCAGAATAGGTCGGATGTCAGGATAAAGACCATTTTGTCCCCTGGCTGGTTAATTGACAGTGTCAAGTCTGAGGACAGTTTTTGTTAGAAATCCGAGAAATGGAATGGAAATACTCTCTGAGTTCCGAGACGTCCAGGAATAAACAGCTAAGTAACCTTTTTACTCATAGTTGATAAAAATAATTTCCGTTAGTAATTGAACAATATTTTCGCAACACTCTAAAGACTTTCAATAACCATCGAAATTTCGTAACAAAGCTAGTAGTTTTAACAGTTTGAATAATTACCGTAATATTTGCTACTGAATATCTCAGTCTCTAGAGTTTATAATAGTTAACCTATGTAAAGTGTGACTACGCCGGCATAGTTTCATTAGTATACTCTCTCGGATACTAGATTTTTGGACATTTCCTAGTGCATTTTATATCCGAGAAATGTATCTATTTTTCTTTACTTGTTAGGCGGTAAACCAAAATCGTATCATAGCAGTTTGAGATTTTTTCTTTGTTTAGAAACTTGCAACTTGGGCTTACGGACGGGCTATTCTAACCAGGTTGAATTAGTATAGAATAGTCTGTGTGGAAACGTCCGGTAAGGGTTATCGCCGTCTAGGTTGCAGGGTTCGGGCAGAGTGGACCGTGAGTGCTGATGTTCATTTTGTATGTCACATCTTTAAAATTTCAAATTGGATTGTCAAATTGACAGGTGGGTATGTTTAGATAAACCATAGATTAGGACACTACGAAACTTCATTACGGGGTAGCTGTTTCTTTCGTTCTAGGTAAATTTTAAATGGCTAGAGGAGCTTTTTTTAAATAAAAGTATTGGCCTCAATTCTGCTCAGCTTGGGATCCACAAGTTTTTGTATTCGATGTAGAATGACCCTCTCGTATAGTTTGAAGAGGTGGCACAACAGCGATATTGGCCGGTAGCTACTTGGTGAATCCGGATCTTTACCTGGTTTGAGCAGTGCCACTACTTAGGCTTTGCGCCATGGTTTGGGGATCTTATATGTGGAAATACACTTATTCAATAGTGTCAGTATCCACAATTTAGTGACGTACCCAAAATGTTTGATCTGCTCCGTGAATATATAGTCTATCTCCGGTGACTCTCCATTCTTTAAAAGGTTAATGGCCTCGTTTAGTTTTTGGATCGTAATTGGTGTTCCCAGGCAAATTGAATCGTTGTATAACTTGGTCGGCAGTTATATTAGCATGGTTTCTTGGTTCTGTGGTGTCCCCATTTAACTTTTTTATGGTGTTCCAGGCCATTTTGCTACTCTAGGTCATGTCCAGCCTCTCCAATGTTTCCATCCATTTTTTCCTTCTGGCTTCACCTAAGGCTTAAAGTAGTGTTTTCCCGCACTCGATTGTGTCTTCGCCGAAAGGATCATTTTCGTATAGGCGGGTATATCTTTTCGTCATTGTGTTTGTGTTTTGAGACATTTCGGGGATGTATCGCTGACTACAGCCTCTCGGGATGTGTCTTCTAGATATTGTCTTGACTACTTTGACAAATTTCTCATAGTTTTCCGGGATTGATTCGATATCGTTTAATGCGCGATCCAGGTCTTTAGCGAAGTTGTCCCACTTGGCCTTTTTGAAGTTCAAATGGTATTATAGGTGCTGTTAAGATGCTATTTACAGCACATTCCTACTGGTCGGTGTTGTGTCTTGGGGATGGCGTCGAAAACCCTTTTAGTGCAGTTTTGTTCGATGTTCTGGGATGCGAAACATATGTCCGGGTTATACCCTCTCTTACATATCTTGCTATCAAAAGATGGGGGCAGTTTCGGGTCGTGAATTAGCGTGAGGTTGTTTAATTCGATATCAATTTGGCACCCAACTTTAGAACGGAATATAAGTTATTACAAATTGGCGCCTAGCGCCATCTGTTGAAAATAATATAAGTAGAACAATTGTCGCCCAATGGATTCTTTTTCTCCCAACAAGTTTCTTATCCCAATCTTATCTTAAAATTTTAATCATTTGTAATCATTTTCGTACAGGGTTAGTATTTGAT
>JAEQML010068038.1:0-18586 GCA_016904865.1 Pissodes strobi | reverse complement strand
ATCGATAAGTTTACATTCCTATTACACCTTCTCTTCTGACGTGAGGAGAGATATTCCAATGACTAGAGAATTCACGCTTTGTTTGAAAAGAAGCTCGATAAAAGGAAATGAACGTGTCTTATTTACGAGTTTTACTAACTAAATATTTGATATTTTGCCTATCGATACTTTGATTATATCCGAGAACATCCCTAGCACCGTAGATCTGGGGTGTGTTCAGTTACAATTTCGCAATAGCCTACCTACATCCCGAATAATAAAATTGTAGTTGTTCTAAGGCTTCGTTTAGATGGCAACTTGACATAAAAGGAACAATATTTATTAAAGAGAGATAATTTTTTTTAGATACGTTCCCGGTCGGGACATCGATAAAGTCAAAGGGCGAAAATAAAATATTTAAACGAAATATTTTGACGACCTAGGTCCGAATACGAAGCAGCCAAATTAATATGCATTTGTTTTTTTGGAAATAAATATTTTATTTTCGATTCTTTGACTTTTATTTAACCTAATAATAGACGGAAATATTACCTAAATATCTATAATAAGTGTACATCTACATAACATACTTGTCTTCAAAAATGGCATGACATGTTTGAACACCCAAGATTAATTACTATTATGATGGATTTATGCAGGAAAAGTAAAAATAACATTATAGGAAGAATTGTAAACATCATGTGAAGCCAAAAGCGATATTTTGTTTAAATAAATCCATCGGTTTCCCAACAAAAGAAAAATAATTCAAACCCAAAAAAAGGGGATAAAATCTGAACATGCTCGATCAAATATCAATAGTGTCAAATGTCATCTGTCACACCTGTTTCACGGCCTTGTTTCCTGCGCATTTGGATTTTCATGGAAAAAGTTAGCCATCCATCCCTTATTTTATGTTATTTGGTTTGCTTGCATAAACATCCTGGACTCTTAATTTGTTCCCATCTCATGTTATTGGACTGTATAAATCCACCATTAAAAAATAAAGTCTTATTGCATGAAGCAAGGTAACACGGATGGAACGCTAAGCAGCAGGCCATGATCAGTTGGCAGTTTGGCGACGCGCTGTTGCCATTTTAACACCATATGGACGACTAATGTGTCGCGACTTTTCAAGTTCAAGTTAGGGGACTCTTATTGCTGGCACCATCAAGAGAGGATTTGACCTAATGATTTGATATTTTTAGAGTCCGAAACATGCTCCTTCCATAGTATGGTCACGTTGCAAACCACACAGGTGTTCCACAAAAAGCCGGAGGTGTACCAGAACCAGCGAAACCAAATCTACGCACCGGCCCATTCACGGCTGCAAAAGAGATTTAGCCGCTCGTCAAATTTCGGGTGGATGCTGTCCAAGGGCGATTCAGTAATGAGACACAAATTCTCGGATAGGGTAAGAAAAATGACTGACAAAAGAATGAGTTTTTTCGTCATTTGTAGCTCTTGTTTTTACGTCATTCGGTAATGTCATTTCTCCTCTAGTTTTGCTTTGAAAATTTGACAGCTACGCAATATGCGTATTTAAATGACAATGGCAAATCTCGTACCTGTCAAAATATCAAAGCAAATCTATGAAATATATATAATGCTTCGTCCACTTGAGCTACGCCATTCACGTTGGACTTAAAATTTGACATCTGTCATAATAAATCAATTTTAGTATGTCATTCTTAGGGCGTGGCATAAGTCATCCGTCACGTTGGATTTATTTGACATCTCT
The DNA here is from genome assembly GCA_016904865.1 of Pissodes strobi. Classification (NCBI taxonomy): domain Eukaryota; kingdom Metazoa; phylum Arthropoda; class Insecta; order Coleoptera; family Curculionidae; genus Pissodes; species Pissodes strobi. The sequence goes on along the minus strand of JAEQML010068038.1, from coordinate 16,869 downwards.
CATAATACCTACATGAAATTTAAGCCGCGTTCGTTTTTGTCATCTTTTTCCTCGATTTGCTCTGAAAATTTGACAGTCACGAGTTCTGTGTATTTAAAAGGAAAATCCAAGTCACGTGCCTGTCAAAATGTTAGAGCAAATCCAGGAAAAATATGACAAAAACGAACGTGGCTATGAGCAATGCCATTTCTTTTATCTGTTAATTTTCGACAATTTGACCGTACCTAATCCTCTAAATTTAATTTTTTAAAATTATCCAAGAATCTGTTTGGGTTAGACTTAAACTCGAATAAAAAGTAGGTCATTTTTAGGGCGTGGCAAAAGTCATCCGTCACAATAGACGTTTTCGGGCCCCGGTCATAGATTCGCGTCTACCTACCGCAATTTTGAGCCTTCACGCATGCGTACGTGCTAATTCATATATTCCCAGTTCTTTTTTCTTGATTTTGGCTATTGCCTTGAGTTAGTTTGGATTAGTTTTGTCTGGTTCCGCCCCAGGAGCAAAGCAAGGGGAGGGCCACGCGTGAAGTGAAATATTAGAACGACAACACCGTGCTGCTGCCAAGAAAATTTGCGGTAGGTAGACGCGAGTCGGTCATAGGCCTTCAGGGTTGCGCGCGCATTACATTGTTGACGAGCACCATATCTCTATGGTCCAGCGAATTACTTTCAAGTGGTCTCGTAGCTCAGTGGCTGGATGCTGTGTTTCTGATAGGGCAGCCCGGGTTCGATTCCAGTGGCAAGACATGCTTCTTTTTAAAGTTATGTTTGTAAAAAGTTTTTTTCTTCATTTTGGGCATGTCTTGGGTTAGTTTTTGTTGGTTGCGCCCCCGTAACGAGCGCAGCGAGCGGAGAACGAGTGGTGGGATGGTGAGTTGGCAGCGGCAAGGAGGAATGTAAGGAGAGTGAGGATGGAATATCAGAATGAGAGGGATCAGGCACGGAGGGAGGAATGCTAGAGGGTATGGTTGAACGAAAGGAATGAATACAAGAAATTGGTAAATAATAACAGGATAGAGCATGTAAGGGTAGAAATCGAAAGTATATCCGAGAATGAATCGTGGGAGAGTGTGTGGGATTTTTTTAGAAAGAAAGGGATACGCAAGGGCAATAAAACGGTGATGAATGGGGAGGGAAAGGAGGCAACGAGCCAGGATGAGAAATATGCATTCTTGCTGGAAATGTACCATCCGAATTTGACACCACAGGAAAAAGGGGAGAGGACTAGGTACATGGTGGATAAGGTTAGTAATAGGGAGTCAGCCAGGGATGTGAGGTACAATGTGGAAATAGGTAAAATGGAGGTAGAAGGTATAATTTCGGACCTCATTAAAAGGAAGGCTTGCGGGGACGATAGGATACCCAACGAAGCCATGAGAGCAATCTGGGAAGGTATTGGGGGATCGTTATTGAAGATCTATAACAGGTGTTGGGAAATGGGATACTTCCCAAACGTTTGGAAGGTGGTGAGGATCCGCTGGCTCCCAAAGGCAAAGGGATGGTTTCGGCCTATAAGCCTGTTACCCACCTTAGGGAAAGTGTTGGATCGAGTGTTGAATGAAAGGTTGAGAACTTGGTGTGAGAGAGAGAGCTGAAGTTCAGCGAGAGTCAGTTTGGGTTCAGGGGAGGAAGGGACACGATTGAGGCGATTGAAAGTGTGTTACGAGTGATGATGGAAGCAAGGGAGAGTGGTCTGCACGGTATGATTGTTACCCTGGACCTGAAGAATGCATTTAATTTGGCATGGCCGGCAACGATTTATAGTGAAATGGAGAAAATGGAAATGCCGAAGCGAATGAGGCATATATGTTGGAGTTTTTTAGTGGAGAGAAAGGTGATGAGTGGGAAATCGGAAAGGCAACCGGGGAGAGGATGTCCACAAGGGTCGAGCCTGGGGCCGTTATACGTGGAAGGGTGGCTGAGAAGGATGTCTGAACTAGAGAGAGAGGAGGGAGTGACAGGACAGGCTTTCGCGGATGACCAAGTAATTGTGATTTCGGGGAGGTCAGTGCGCGAAATAGAGAGAAAATGGGAGAGATCATGGATGGAGTGTAAGGAGTGGGAGAGAGAAAGTTTTGCTGAGTACAATGAGGGAAAGACTGAGGTTATGTTTGTTGAAAGAGGAGGGAAAATCCGGGAACCGGTAGTCAGAATGGATGAGAAAAGGATTGAGTGCCAAGAATATGTAGATTTCCTGGGCTTGAGGATTGATAGGAAGCTAAATTTTATTGAGCATGTGAAGATGGTGAGAATGAAAGCGGGTGAATTGGCGATGAAAATGTGTGCGTTAGCGAGGAATGAACATGGAGTGAACAAGGATAAAGCGAGGATCATTTATGATATGGTGGTAAGCCCAGCGATTTTGTATGGGAGTGAAGTGTGGGGCATACGAGCAAATGATACAAAGGTCAAAAGCAGTTCAATGCGACGCAACTTATGTTTGGACTGATTGTGGCTAGAGCGTATCGGACAGTGGCGAGTGAGGGACTTCAGGTTATGAATGGGATGATGCTTCTTGATATAGAGGCGAGGGTTAGGTATGAGTTTAGGGAGCGGATGAGAGACGAGAGGGAGGAAAATGGAGTGAGAGAAAGAGAAAGCCTGAGCAGGAAGAGTGAGTGAGATGTTGGTGAGGAAGAGGTGAAAGTGTATGTGGATATGAGTGAGAAAGAGGGGGTAACATGTATAGGATGGTTGTGGGTTAGGGTTAATGGAGAGACAAGGACAGGAAATGGGAGGATTAGGAATGATGCTGGGGGAGTGCAGGGAGAGCGTTTGGGAGTTGAGTATATGCTCGATGAGATAGAAAGGAAAGAGAAGTTAGGTAATTACAGGATTTATACCGATTCAGAGATGGTGGTGAGAATGCTCTATAATTATAAGACTCGGCATAAGTGGGTAAGAGGGGTGCAATGTAGAATGAGGGAATTGGGGATGAACGGGTTCAGAGTGAATGTGGAATGGATGAGTAGAACGCAAGGAGGTATGAAAGTGGCGGATAGGGAGGCTGGGAAAGGCAGGACGCAGGGAAAATTCGGGATGTCGAACGGAAGAATTTATTAGGGCTTAAGAACATTAAGAGAGCGAGGAAAATGGTAGCAATGAGGAGATGGCAAGGAAGGTGGGATGTAAGTGTGAAAGGGAGAGGGCTGTATGAGGTGTGACATACAGACATTTACATTTCATTAACTTTTTCTAATAATAACGTGGATTAGGAAACAAAATTGCCAATAAATCTATCTTTAAAGTTTTGTCTTTATTTTGTAGGTAGAACATCTCCTATCGATATCCCCGAGCGAATATGTCAGACGCGAAAAAGTAAGAAAAAGCCGTGAGCAAGGCCTTCGATCGTGTATCCAATCGTTAACGTCGCTCCTTGAAAAAGCCCTGAACAATGAAGCAATCGAAATCCAAAACATGTCGAAAGAAGATATACAAAAGAGCATAAATGCTTTAAGGGAAAATTTCGAGACCCAACTGAATTACAGCATGACCGATTTTCCTTCGGCGAGTTTACAAAGTTTGATCGAACAAAATTCCGCAAAGAGAACGTTAAAAAACTCATTATCTCCCGATTTGATATCGTCGATATACCATGCCTCGAACGTGAGTTTCTCAAAGAGCAGTTACGATACGAGAAGGCGCAAAGAACGCGACGAAAAGACCGACAATTCCAAGGAAAACCTTCTAAGCGTGAGGTCTAGCGAGTCTTTGAGCGAAATTTTTAGGAAAAAATCGAGCGAATTCTTCACGAGCGAAAAGAGGAATTCGAGAGGCGTTTTGGTCAGCTAGTAAAACAGCGTGTTCGGAAATTATTCGTGATTCGTTTCGTTTGGTGATGTTAAATTCAAGTGTTTTGTTGTTCATTGACAGTTTATTTTTCTATTAATATAAAATGTATCTTTAAAAATTCAATGACTTTTAGGCACTTCAAAAATAAAGTTTCGTCAGGAAAAAACAAGTTTACTTGCCCTCGTAACGCGACAATAAAAACTACTGAAATTATTCGTGTAATACGAAGTGTTAAGCCGCGATTTAAAAGCAAGCACAAAACAATTTGGCTTTGGCCGTTAATATGGCCGTAACTCACAAGTACGGCGAATTAAAATTTCGGTGACAATTTAAATGGTGCCTGGTACAAAGTTTTTGATGTGGCAATTTTACCTTAATAATATTGGGCTTTCATGGAGGAAAAGTCTAACCCAGTGTCTGTTCATTGCTATTTGCAGATATACGTGGTCTGTTGAAAAGTACTGAATGCTTCATTATTAAAACACCATGTCATGCGACTCGAAAAATATTGTTTGGTTTATTACGCTATCAGGAGACAGATTATTATTTTCATATTTTAATAATAAACTCACACATATCGTCTGCGCCCGAGTTCATTTTTGAAAACCCCGCCTACGCGTTGGTCTATATTTTGTTGATAGAGGGCGCCGTGCCACTAGATTTGTGTAGCATTTTAAGATCCTTTACACAAATAGTGCACTATGTAAAAATCGATCTCTCCTATTGGTCGATCCATCTCGTATTACAATATGTCTTCGTGATGCAATCAATTTCTGTCAAGAGCTCTCGTGGTGTAGAGGTTTAGATAGTTGGGTCTCATCTGGACGGCCCGGGTTCAAACCCCGTTGCTTTTTTTTTATTTTTTAAGATTGTTTCTAAACAGTTTTTTTCTTGATTTTGGGTATGTCCTGGGTTAGTTTGAGTTAGCACCAGGTTAGTTTCCTTTTCTTGAGCCCCCGTAGTGAGCGAAGCAAGCGGAGGGCCATGCGGATCGACCAATAGGAGAGGCCGATTTTTATATAGTGCACTATTTGTGTAAAGGATCTTATAACGCATTTGAGTACAGTGGCTTTATACAAGCCACTGCCCATACAGCACACCAAATCAAGATTACGATGTGTTCGCATTGTGGCGATGTATCTAGATGCAGACACAGGGTTGCACAATTCTACGATGTAAATGTGCAACGTTTACACATTTCAGGTACACACGTATGCACAAAGGTTAAACGTCCGCCTCACAATGTAGCCACAGTATACCATTTACATATACACAACCGAAGTGATCAACAGTGTGTTATCGGCTGCACAGTGATTGTGTATTATGCTTAAACTCTGCTTACACATGGCATTTGTCCTTCTCAATTTGAACGTAAATATATTATTCCGTGTATATGTAGCTCTGTCGCCCCATGTATACGCCCTGTCAAAGAAACCAATTTTTCATGAGCTACTTCAGGAAAATAAAAGTTTTGCCGCCTGACCTTTATTCATTCTCAAAACAGGTATTTTAAAAAAATAATTAATATTATGGTTTTTTTCAGAACGAAAGAGCGGGCAGCGAAACTTTTATTTTCCCGAAGTATCTGTCTGAAGAAAAGTTACTTTAAAATTGTTCTTTTTTTCTTTCCACATAATATACAAAGAGCGGCTAAAACATAGAACAAATTCATTTAAAAATCAGGTATTGACTTTTTAGAAAAATGCTCGATCACGTCAATTATAATTTCTGTTCCGTTTTTTTTTTGCATCAAAAAGAAAATATACAGGGTGTTTCAAAAAAGTAGATTTGATGTAAAATTTTTTTTAAAATGAAACATTATTTTTTAAAATCCAATTTTGAATTCTGAGTCAAATTATATGTATAATTCACGTAGCATACTGTAGCACTTTCCTGTCTTAATTTTTAATAGCCTATCGATTGATGGCAACTTCAATATCTCCAAAACAGTTAGATATGGAGTATAGGTTCATGCTACATGAATTATGCGCAGAATTTGACGAACAATTCAAAATTGGAATTTAAGCAATAGTGTTCCATTTAAAAATAAATTAAGTTTGATGTCAAATCTGCTTTTTGACACAACCTGCATAATTTCTTTTTTATTACGCATGCATCATAATCAACGATTATCGCACGCTGTAGCGTGTATAAAATGATGTTTATGGTGCACCTACTTTTTTAAAGGTTGCTATAGAAACATTAATTTGATCATGTCAAATGTGACAGATTAATATATTCGTCAATATATCCCTTAAATTTAATATTTAAAACATTGTTGAGATTATGAAGCATTCGTAATAAAAAATAGCGTATGATATACGTGTATAAGAGGCCTTTAAAGCCCTTGCGACTTACAAAACACTCCGCTTCGCGTCGTGTTTTGAAATATGTCGCGCGTGCTTTAAAGGCCCTTTTATACACTTATATCATAATATACTATTTAGAGCAAAAAAGCAGAACAAAAAATTATAATGGACGTGTTGGAGCATTTAAAAAAAAATCAATATCTGATTTTGAAACGAATTTGTTCCATATTTAGCCGCTCACTTTATATAGTTACTACTACGGAACGCTATCAATTGGTGCAACATAAAGCAGAAGTAGGAAAACACTAGAAAATGACAGAACTTTTACAAGAATATTAAAATGTATTGAAAATATTCAAATAACATACTAAAAACGCAAATATATCTTATGCTATACATTGCCAGCCTTTGTTGCAGCTCAGCAGCTCCCTTTTCAGCCATCCTTGGTTTTTTGAAACAAAAAAAAATCCTCCAGTCGGTTGGTTGCTTGTCCTAACCATTCGCAGACCCCCACGTCGTTTTGGAGCTCAAATTTGGCAAATTGGGTATTGGACAAGAGTCTTTCATAGTCACTGCAATAATACAAAAAAGTACCTATAAGCTGAGCACAAAAGATCAATTGTTATGATTGTAACTGTAAATACTCTGAAGGATGTTCACTTTCTAATTTAATAAAAGTAAATGTGCAGAACATTATACGTCGTGATACCCAATGACCTTTGATTGTGCATTTTCTACAGCATCCATACCCAGTGTGGCCTTTGAGCTATATATGAACGAGCCGGTGCCGGTGCATCGCAAATGTAAGCATCCATTACGATTTTATATGTCATTCCTGAATCTATAATTCCATTATTTACGAGTTCCACGTTTTCCTTTACAAAATTAGACAAAAATAAAGAACAAGACTCTGGTTTGCCATTTCCGTGATGTATTTTTAACACTTTATTGATTTAAAGTGTTCCAAAAATAATAAAATTGGGCAGTTACGGTTTGTTAAAAAAAAGAACATTAAATTGACATGCATCAAAGGGTGTTGAAAATTTTTGTATCAAAAATCAGTGTAGCGATAATCGTTACTGGATTTCCATGACCGCCTAAGTGTTCTATAATAAGAAAGTGCATATCACCCCAGAACTTTACAAATGGTAAAATGACTACTACCTGCTACCACATGAGATACAAATGGCCAGCATGCTAACGCTCTGCGCTGGCATTGTTCCATCTCTCTCGAATGTAGAAACGACAACACACAACTGCAGAGTGTATGTTATTACACTGTACTATTACTTTTACGTGGTGTATACACAAAATTTTACTTAAAGTCATAATCACCACACTAATGATTTAAACTTTGTCAGCATCCTGTACGAACGTTAAATTTCAAAATTCGAACGACCCAATTAACTTTACGTTATTATAGGTACACAAAAATGTTAGGTAGAAATCCAACAAATTACATTAAACCATTGTAAGCATCATGTAGGGACCTATATGAACGTTAAATTTCAATGATCCATCTGTACTTTGTATAAATATGTTAAGAATCTTAGGTGCATAGGGTTAGTTTGGGTTATAAATATTATTAAACATTGTAGCTCCAATATTAATGGTACCTAGGAGTAATAAAGTATTTATCAATTTTTACTATACCTTATAAACCGTTTCAAAGTGCACAGAGACACACACACTTCCGCGTCTTCCCAAATGATAAAACAAAAATGGCTGCTAAATGATGTGGATGTACTACCCCATTTTTATAGAGGAAAGAGGATACACATGAGATACACATGCCCGGTATGCTCACGCTGACGCTTGCGCGCGCACTGTGCCGTGCTTCTTGAATGGTAGAATGTAGATACGACAAGACACAACTAAAGAGTGTATATATAGTTCTTTGCACCATGTGTGTACATCACACTTTTACGTGGTGTATGCAGTAGGTACAAATATTGCATAAAGCATCACACATACATATGACTTAAACCTTGTAGGCATCATGTACGGACGTCAAATTTCAACATTCTAATGATCCTTCTTTACGTTATATAAAAATGTTTAGAATCTTAAGTGCATACGGTATACAATTATTAAACATTATATCACATAATTCTATCAACATAAACATAGGTGTATCTCATATGTGTACGTCAGTACTAGATCAACAATTAGTTTCATCACAACATATTTTGTTTCTCACGTGTATATCTTGTAGAGACGTAATTTGAATTGGACGTGCTGTATGGGCACTGTAGACTGTAGATTTGAGGCTGCTTCTCTTTTTTAAGTTAAGGTAAGTTTCCACATGAGCGTTTTGCTTTTTGAAGCTGTAGTGAATAAGATTGAGCTGTCTTCGTAAAATATATAATAGATACCTGAAATATCATTGAAAACGGTTTGAATGAAAATGATTTGCGAAATGTGGACAATTTTTGGTGATTTACAGGCAGTTCTGGTGGATTTTATGACATATTTCGACGTAAGATTTCACTTTCAACATATTGCCGTGTATGGTTTTATGATAAGTAAGTACTGAAATAACATTTAAAATTATTTAAAGATAGAAAAATGGCCTACGATCGGCGAATATGTACATTTTTCAAGCGATAAGCAGCAATTTCTGCAGATTTTATGAGATATTTCGTGGTAACATTTTACTTAAAACATCGAAGTTGTGGCAAGTAATTTTAAAATATAGACCATACAAAATTACTAGTATTTCATAAACTTACACATAGCGTCTGCTCCCCAGTAGTATGGTGTAAACCTTACTTTTAGTTTATTTTGTAAACCCATAGAAATAGGACTCCTGTAAACCCCGCTTAAGCATTGTTATATAATTTATTGATAGATGGCGCCAAGTAACTAGATTTGAGCCGCAAACCTATATTTTGGAAATCTCCGCACGAGTCCAGGGCCCCTATTCTCCACTCGGGAGAATGATCATTTAGTGAGAACATCGCCTTCCGTTCTCTTCAAAATAAAATGTGATGTATTCTTAAACTCAAGAGAACGGTCACTTCTCATGAAAATCAAGAGAACGTGCTTCTCTTGGTTAAAAGCGATAGAAAGCCTTCATATTGAGAGAACAAATGCGCCATAGTGCATTGCGCAATTAAATTCCGCATTTTGTTTTTAATTTTAAATTATTTTCAGGCCTAACATAACTTGTATTTTGTTCTTATCGTTTATTTGGAGTTTTCGTATTATTTTATTTAATATTACCAGTTATCACAATATGGATTTGGAAGAAGCATTGATCATCCAGCAGGTTATTGATAATTTGGTAGAGGCTGAAGAGAAATTCATTCGACCCTCACGAAAATGTTTAATTAAAGAGAACCCGCTTTCTTTTTCCGATGAAACGTTCGTCAAAAATATTCGTTTAACTAAAGAGTTAACAAATCAGTTAATAGAGCAGCTAACTCCCTATTTAACTTCTCCTTCAAGACAATCAGCCCTGAGTATTAAGACAAAGGTATTTTTACACTTTACACCCCAAAAGTGATTCTCATATTTTGCTACTGTTTCTTAGAATTTAGTTTTTTTACACTTTGTTGGGCATGGCACCTACCAAGAATGTGTCGGAAAAAATATTTTTACAGCCATCAGCCAAGCGAGTGTGAGTCGCTGCATTCATGAGGTGGTGAATGCATTGAATAATAATGCAATTGTGACACAACATATAAAATTTCCGGCAAATATTGATGAGTTGCAATAGTTAAGAACAAGGAATATTTTACCTATTTCAACAATAAAAAATGTTTAAAAAACTTTTTTTTTTTAGATTCAATAGAAAATGTCACTTTCAGGTACTTGTAAAGCACCCGCTTCTTAAATATGGATTTTTTTCATCCATCACTAGTAGGTCTTTCTGAGTTTTATTTATTGGCAATGATCGTTTTTTTTTAGTGTTTCCTCGGTGGCTTGATCCATATTGAAAAAATGTATTAAAAAAAAGAAAATTTTGCAATTAAACTGATAAAATAACAAAATGCAAATTATAAAGCTCAAACAGTTAGGTTTACAGATACAGACGTAGGTTTGTAGGTTGTTAATATACAACAAAAATGTTAAAAAGGTCTAGTAAAATAGTTCCAATATACCACTTAAGTTTGGCAACATCACTATTCAAAAATATGAGAATGCATTCGTTCAAGAATACCGATTAAAGCGACCGAGAGAAACCGATCGGTGGTGGGATACTTCCCATCACATAGTGGAACTTTCACATCTCACAACTTGGAGAATAGGGGTCCGCATTATAAACCCTTCATAAACACATTTTTGACAAAAAGATGTCTTTATGGTCCAGGGAATTCTTTCAGCACGCATGGGTATGCGTAATACGTGTAAAGTTTTGGGCACACAAGGCTTTCAATTGCCGGTCAATTACTTTCAAAGCCTGGTGGTTTAGTGATTAGGTGGCTGTGCCTGTGAATCTTGTGATACGACGGCGCGGGTTCGATTCCCGTCAGTGCCGACAGTTGTTTTTATTTTTTTACAGGTTATGTTTTTTTTTCAAATTTGGGTTAGTTTTGTTTGATTGCGCCCCGGAGCGAGCAAAGCGAGCGGAGGGTCATGCTTGGGGTGAAATAATAGTCAACGTCCCAAAGCAATCATATGGTATAAATGCGTGGTGTCGCAAAATATGTCAAAAAATAATGAAATTATGAAATCCATTCCGGTGTACCCAGAGTCTTTTTTACATTTACGACTAACTGCAGCCCAAATATTAAAAATGTTTTTGGCCAAGCTGTGGGTTAGTTTGGGTCGGTTTTGTTTGGTTGCGACCCGGAGCCAGCGAAGCGAGCGGAGGGCCATGTGTACAACCATTTTTTTACCACCAACGTAAACGATTTAGGTTAGAATTTAACATTTGCGCTGCATATATCCGCTTCTCTCTTTATAAGGTCAGTGTCCGTATGAGCGATGGGTTTTCAATTTGACATCTGTCATAATATATCAGTTAGTCCACGCGGAACGAGTGGAAAATATTTCTCCATATACAAAAAAAAATACCACACCCGAGAGCCAATTTCAGCACCAGAGACGTTATCTCTTACACTTAGATATAGGTATATTTTAAGATAAAACTTTTATCACCAGCAGTTAATATTATTGGTACAGTAGAGCGTCAATATCAACCGTAGTTCATTATTATTTTCATATTTTATTTTAAGATATTTAGCTGCCGGTTGTCATAAAGAGCTTATCTTATAATAATTATAAAAACAAAAAATATCTTATTTACATAAAACTCTTCACATATCATAGGTAAATATATAAGGGCGAATCAAACATCATACATACGAAAAAATAACGAAAACAAATCAAAACTAAATTATTCTAACCTAAAAACCAATATGCAAACTGTCAAATCGGCCGAAATTTTTCACGAATTCGTAAAATCTTGAAATGAACTCAAGTTTCCCGCGCCGTAGATTTTAAATTTCACGAATTCGTGAAATCTTAAATTATGCACCTGTCAACTCTCCCGTCAATTATTCTGACCAATGGCGTTAAAATTCGTGATTCGTATTTCGTGATTCGTTGCTATATGAACTACCCTTAACTCTACGCAATAATAACATATGCGGACCTTGTTGCATTTGGACTTATGACGTCATCAAAAACAGTTGAGGGTCAGCTGTCATAATAACAGAAATGTCACGCACTGGCTCACATATATAGTGACGCCATCTTTCGTTCTTTGAACTGTTGGCTTAAAAAAATAAAATTATTGTGGAAGTGGATAGGGCACGACCGTCTTGTTAAGTTTGATCATGCGCCATGCTATGTGGATACTGGATTAGGTAGGTATATTATATATCCTTGGCGATAGGTTAGGTTATGGATAATAAATTAAATTAATGAAAAAAAAAATGGTTAATTAACTGAACCCATAACTGCAGCTTTTTATTTACCGCGTTTTCATCTGCGTTTAGTTAATAAAATATCATATCCCAATTTCTGCGTTAAGGTTACTAATTTGTTTATATTATCTCATAAATTATTTATGGATGCACATAAAAATTACGTTTGCTACTCAGACTTACGCTAAGTAAAGAGATGCGCGACAAGCCAGAACATTTATTATTTTCTCGTTAAATATAGTTTTGATTCATATTGTGATCTAGTTGCAAATTTAGAAAATTTTATTCGGTACGCGATATTTAAGTTCGTAGTGCACTTGTGAATGCATACGATTAAAGACCTGCAACTAGCAAGTATATGGCCCTACGCTCGCTTCATGGCTCAAGAAAAGGAAACTAACCAAGTGCTAACCCAAGCCATACCCAAGAAAAACTCAAAAATCAAGAAAAAAATTGTTTACCTAAAAAAAACCAAAACTGACAGGATTTGAATCCGGGTCGCCGAAGTGAAGGCCAACCATGCAGATCCCTATACCATCTGCTGACTTAGAAATTGGTTGCATCGCGAAGACATGCGTCACCTCACGTAGCTAGCTAAGCACGCGCCTCTCATTCACAAGTGCATTATGAAGTGAAATCTCGCATTCGGTACAAGAACCAAATCGGTAATCGATCAATGGGCATTTACGATAATTGGAGCGGTATCTACCGGTATGAATCTGAGCGTTCGTTAATTTGTGTTCCATTAACCAACCGCGTTCTGTAAGACAATTGAATCTACCGATACGTGTACCGCGCTCCAACTTTATTAATCTGCTATTTGTGTACATGTCGGTTTGTTTACACATTATATTGACATAGCATACAAATTTAGCCTGCGAGCCTGTTTGTTATTTATATACTTTCGAAACACTGAAAATAATTTTACTATTACATTCATTTTTAGAGAGAATTAAAATCCTTCAACATCATAACGAAAAGCAACAAATTTAATATATTTTTCAATAGACACACATAATGCCTTCAGGTTCTGAATCACTACTATCTAATATTTGAAAAGTAGCCAAGATTGCGATAGCTAAACGTTTATTATACATCGTTATAATCAATTTTTTTTTAGGTTATTCGCGATCTGTACCGTTTCGTTCGACAATTACCATTTACCGGAACGTATCGACGTTAATCAGCTGATTACCGTTGTATACCTACCGGTAGATACCGCTACAATTATCGGAAACGCCCATTATAATTGCTAAATGTTAATGTCATTCTCATTTTCGAGTCGACCAATCACCATTAGGTAACGTCAACTGCAAAAGCTCCTTCGAAACGCAGCATTATATTTTGAATATTGCTGCATTCGTGTGTCAAAGTTTGTTCCGTATTTCCTTTGAAAAGGGAACAGTGTTGCCAATCTGTGATGAATTCCTCAAAATGTGAGGAATTTATAGGTATGCTGAGGAATTTGTGAAGAAAACGAAGAAATTTGTAATATTGTAAGACCTTAACTTATAATTAACAGTAATAAGCTATATAAACTTTGGCCGGATTTGAACCCGCTGCCTTTAGGTAGGTTATGTCGTTTGTCACTCTCGTTGCCATTTTTATGGTACAGTGTTTTCATATGGTAGCATTGGTAACACTGCGTAGAGAAAGTAGAGAAATTTTTATGTAGAGGCGAGGGTTTGTTTTTTAAAGGTTAATATCACTGTTTTGCCGACTCGACACGCGGCAGTTATGGTATGACAGTTTGACAAGGAAAGAACAGGACAGGTAACATGGGAAAAAGCCTGTTACCAGCTGCCACATAAATTATTGGATAACTTCAATAAATTAATTGAAATTATAAGTAATAAATAATACTTAATAAGTTAAAGTAATTTTCAGTCGTAAAATAATATAGCCATTTTATAGGTAGAGTATGAAAAATATATTACCTACGCCCATTACGCCTCTGTTGCATGACTCTCCTTGAAGAAGAATTATGGCTTTATTGATTATTTGATGACTGAAAATATCCAAGATCGTGTATCAAATTACTCTCGATAATTAAATAAACATCCCTACCATGATATACTCAGAGGTAACACAATGTGTACATTATGCATTATTATTAAAACAAGAAATATGCAATTATTGTCAGCAGACAATAATTACCTGTGAAAAGAAATTCCAGGCTCCTTCTTGTCATTTCAACTCTTGCAACCATATGCCGAACAATTTACCATTATGAATCTTTGTTCAAAAACTCTCAAAATAACTGCAAAATAGCACGGCCGCAACAATAGATGTGTTTGCCATATAAATAATGGCCGCCGCTCTGAAAAGGCTTCAATTTCAGTACATTGGCTTAATGTCATGCGCGGTATCCTTACTCTTACCTAATCTAAGTTCTTAACTTTGACAGAAACCATGAAGATATGCGTGGCGCGGTGTTGCCATATTTAACATGGAGGCCCAACGTAGGCTATATCATCCTCTTGGTTTTTTCCCTTTTCTAGATGTAAATAGTTTCTCATGTATGGTATACAATATCTGCATTTTTACAATTTATAAAGATTTCATGCTTCCGAATCTTCTAAATTTAAATGATACTGTAAGTTTGCACATTTGCTAAAATCATTAAACATTTTCGCGCTTTCGATGTAGACTCACCCTTAATCTACAGCTGTTTCATCGATATCGATAAATTTACAGCATGCGTTCTCCAGCTTTAATCATTTATTTATTGTCAAGGAAACATAATATTCAGATTTGATGCGTTATTTTGTTTTTTAATAAGCGAAATACTAGTTTGACATAACATAACAGAAGCCATATAAAAATATTAGGACATGACGTGGCGCTACATTGGCCTTGACGCTAAATATGGCAACAGCGCGTCGCAGATTTCTTCATGTTCTTTCTTTCCATTATATCACTAAAGAAAGAGAAAACATGAAGAAATGTGCGTCGCGCTGTTGCCATCATTAGCATCGAGGCCCTATGTAATGCCACGCCTTTTTGGAATATTTTGTGCCCTTTTCTCTGACGTAAACACCTTCTCGTGCACAATGATGCATAATATATCTACATTTCTACAACTTCTTACGATTTCATGCCTTAAAATTTACACAGTTTCTGAAATCCTGAAGCTCTGTTGTCGCGGACAGTGCAGACTCGCTCTTACAATAGAGTAGTTTCATCGATATCGATATGTATGTACTTTGTCTATCGAGAAAAATGAATATGCATATATAACGCGTTATTTTACTTTTTAATAGGCGAAATACTGGTCTAATATAACATAACAGCAACCAGATACAAAAATATTAGAATATGAACATATATGCGAAGCGCTGTTGCCAAATTTAGCATAAAGATCATAGGTAGCGGCACGTCTTTTTAAAAATTTTATTCCCTTTTTTATGATAATTAAATTTTCGTGGACGGTGCATAATATCTCTCCATTTTATAATTTCTTACGATTTCATGCTCCTGAAAAACGCTTTTCGCGCGGCCAGTATAGATTCGGCCTTAATATAGAGCTGTTTCATCGATATCGATAAATTCGCAGCATGTATTCACCTGCTCTAATCATGCATTTATTGTGGATAAAGAAGTAACAGGCGTTATTTTGCTTTTTAATAAACGAAATACTAACTAGTCTAATATAATATAACAGCAACCAGATTAACACTGTGAAAATAGAAAGTGCGGCGTGCTGTTGAATGACAGTCTGATATGTTCCATTTTCTTTGTGTTAAATACTTTAATTTTATTGTTTTGACCAATATACAGTCGGTTTTCCAAGCCACTGTAGACCAATAGTAAACGGAATGCCATCTTGATCCGTGGTACGTTGTTGCCATATCTAACATAGAGGTTTATTGCAGCGCAACCATTTTTTAATATTTTCCATTTTTTCTTTTGTTTTATGCGATGTTGCCGCTTATTCTATTCGGTACGCCAGAAGGATATCAAAAGATTCAATAATTTTGGAACGACTACTTTTAAACTTTAAACGTGAGAGCTTATGCATTTGTTATAGCAATGTCACGATTTCAAATTTTGACCGTTATTTTGTAGCTTTTTATGTTTAAACGATTTCCACTCTTCCTCGTCGATGGGCGATATAAAAGGCATTTTTTTCTTTAGAAAAACCGGTAAACTTTGCAGGTATTACACGTTCATTTCCGGTCTTGACAATACCTTCGAGCAAAACTGATTAGTCACCTGAACGTCTTCGAGAAACGCGAGTCATTTCGAAAAAACGTCATTTTTCGTTGTCAAAATTGTCGTAAAATAGGCAAAATGGACGAATGTATTATTAAAGTGGTGAAATTCTTGTCTAGCACGGTCATGGTTCGCATAATGTCCTATCCGACCTTTGCGATTGAAATCTTCCTGGCCGCAACGGTATGCGTGGTCCATTGCCTTCTGATCTTCGAAATTAACACCTTGGTGAGGAGGACCAACTCGAAAGCGGCAGCGAGATTGAGATTGAGACATCCCATAAAAGGTAAAACGTTTTTTTTTTAATTTAATGTTAATGTATTACTATTTTAGAGAAAAACATAATGCGTCCGGGTATTTTTAAAAAATAGATTAAAAACGTCAATTATGAAGAAACTTATAAAAAATTCGAGCCTGACACAGTGTTACCAATCTTCTTAATGCCTCTTTATACATGAACATGTGAACATTTTTTACCGCAAAAAAAAAGAGTTAATAAGAATCCAGATTTTATGATTATATCACATAAATATTTATTTTTAAATATTGAAAGGGAAATTTCCCGCCCGTTGGCAACCTTGGTATAAGCAATTCTATTGCTGCGTTGCCATATGTTCGAGAAAGTCGCCGATCATCAAAATGCAAAAGCAAAACAGTGCTAATCTAATTATAAATGG
>JAEQML010068037.1:0-18589 GCA_016904865.1 Pissodes strobi | reverse complement strand
CAAAATTTCGGTTTTTTCCGGATATCTCCGGAAATACTCGGAATTTTAAAACTTTCTAAACGGCATATTGTTAGGCACCTAAATGCGCAATTTTGCCTTAATTTGACCGACACTGTATCTCTTACGGTTCTCGAGTTGCCCATACATAGACACGAATTCGAGCCACCCTGTACATCGAGCACCCCACGCTTTTTTCACAATAATAATAATATTTTTCGTTCATTATTATTTTCTGTCTGTATTAATAATTATTCTTTGTTTTTAGTTCGATTGATCATTAAAGCGTGTTTTTTTTAAACTATATTTATTTTCCACTTTTTAGTTCGTACTATGGAAGCATTTGCGGTTTGACCTCCAGTTTTGGCACAGAATCTTCATTTTACCCCGTCTACATCCCCTGCTCTCTACCTCATCGGGAACATGCCGAACGGATCGCGAGCTGGCGTTCGTCAGTTACAAACAAACAAACAAACATACAGGTGAAGCTGATAAAAGCGTGTTAAAAAGGCATCGTTGTAAAAATTGTAAAGATGTAATTACATTTGTCTTTTTTTTAGAAATCACTTTTTTTATTTAATTTCTCTTGAACGAGATTAGTTATGTTCCTTTAGCTGCAGCAGCAAAATTTTAATATGTATTTGCAGATTTGCTTCTTTTTGTTTCATTAGATTTTTTCTTAAAAACTTTTAATATTTGATATTTTTAACTGTTGATATGTTTTACTGATTTTATGTTAGTTTCTCTTGATTCTGATTTTTGATAATAAAATTTTAGAATTTAAAAAAAAAATTATAGTTACTACACAGTAAAACCATTATAGAACTCATTCTTTTTACTAAATGCGGCATTATTAAAAATAAATTGACATAAAGTAATATTCAGAAGAGCTTCTTGAATACAATCTGGTGAAAGTTTAATTTTATCAGTATTACAGGGTATTTCTTAAATATGGGGATATGATACATCGGTCATTTTAATTGGCGGGTTCTTAGCCACTCCTACTATTTGCATAGCTAGGCATCTCAGAAATGTAACTAGAATGGTAACTATTGAGCTATATCTTACTGCTATTTCCCGACGTTAATTCAGTACAAATATTAGTCCTGAATGGGTAACATGAATCCTCGTTAGACGGTGTGTACGGTTGATTCCATGAATGGAAGAATTTGTTTTAAGTTTTTCTCAGATTTTAGGCACTGCTTGGGTTAGTGTTTGTTGGTTACGCCACCACAAAAATGTCCCTATAAGCTTCCAATTAGTTTTAGGAGGATCACTGGCGAAAATCAATTTAGGAACGGAGTTAAAACATTTCTATTATTCTACTGAACATTTTTTTGAGGATACTGTTTAGATTTCTCTTTTAACAATATGACTGAAGTGATTTTTAGCAGGGTTGTATGTTCCTTAAATTTGATGATCGTATTTTAACGTTAGCTTGCTTTCTTCATTGTAATAACGCTTTAGTAGTGAGTAGTATCTATGTGTTTTAAAATTATTGATCTTTTTGACATCAAGAAATACGCTTTTGAAAATTAGGGTTAACTTGCTTTGTCAATTAATTATTATTTATGACAATAAAGCTTTTTTTGATTTGATTTGATTTGAAGATGTCCTTCGAATATAAGAAGAAAATCATTACATTTTCGTACTATTTGGAAAAATCCCATTTGTATGGAGCGCAGAAGATGCATCTGTAGAGAATAAATACCATTAAAAAAAAACAGTTTAAAACGCATATTATGCAGGTTTTGTCTGTTTTAGATTCATTTCATGTTTTTGTTTATATTAGTTTTAGTTCATTATTAGACATTCTTTTCCCAAAAATGGATATATCTATTTTTCTGTATTGTGTAACCAATAACATAGTTATAATATAAACAAGAAACACCCGCAGAAGATGTCCTATGAATATAAGAAGAAAATCATTAAATTTTTGTATTAAATGGAAAATTCCCATTTGTATGGAGTGTAGAAGATGCATCTGTAGAGATTGTGTATCATAAAAAAAATCAGTTTATATAGCATAATATGCAGGTTTTGTTTAATTTAGGTTTATTTCATGTTTTGTGTTTATAATAATTGTAGTTTATTTTAAGGTATTCCTATATTTTCCTGTATTGTGTAACTAATAATAAAGTTATACTAAAAATATAATATTATATTAATATGCTTTAGAATTAATTTTTCTTCTAAAAAAATACACATTTTTCTTCGAGAGCCCGGACATTTTATTAGTTATGTACCTGGAGACTTAAAAAGTTTATTTTTCTCGCCGCATTTTAATCCTATTTTTAATTATTTAAAACATTCAGTTTTTTTACTTATTCAATAACAACCTACTTATATACTTATTTATAATTTACATTTTTATTGTCAAATCCAAAACAAATATTGCAAATATTTTTTTAATAAATAATAAAATGTCATAATTAATTATTATATAATTACCGAAACAATTAAATGTTGAAATAAAAACATTGCATATAAATTTCAGTTATTCAAAAACTAAAGAAAATAAGATATTTAAAAAAATGTTCTTTTTGAGCCAAGTAGGATTTTGTGAAGAAATCACATTCTTCTTTGACACTTGTTTATGAGAATTAATTTTTGCCCCTCCTAATACATCTTCAAAACTGTTCTTACTTGGGATTTGTCTTTTTTTCCATTAAAGTGAGAACATTTAGGACATCGTCAAAGTAGCAAAAATTGGAAAATTGGGACCAAAACATTGATTTCATAGTTTATAATGTATTTTTTAATGCAATACTCAGGGGAATTACGTTTTCCTGAATGATGGAGATATGTAGATATTATTTACTTTACTAGTTTAAATATAGAAAATATATATTTTCTGTAATTTTCACGTGTCAGAAATTAATTTTGTCGATATCAATAAAAATTGAAGTCTTCAATTTTTGTTGCTTCAATTTTATAAACATTTCGGCCATCCAAACATAGGGTTAATTCAGAGTCTTGGAGAATTCCATTATTTAATAATATATACTTTTTCCAAATAATTTCACAATATGACTTGCTTCGTTTAGAATTTTCTGAAAATGAGGTTAAATGCTAGTGCTGGTACTCATTTAAATGCTGAATCGCTTTCCATTGCTTCAAACTCAAATTCCTCTTTTTTATATATTTTACGATTTTTTTTTATAATATGCTCGTAACATGCTAATGGATATAATATAGCATCATTCAGCAGAACTCTTTCGAAATGTATGTTATATTCTGTGAAAATATTTCCTATTTGTCCCGATTGGGTGGCTACAATATGAATTCTCATTCACGGGTTTGTTTTCTCCAATTCTCCGATGAATCCCGGAACTTTACTCCTATGCCATTATATTTACCAATTTTATCATAAAATAAAAAATGTAAAATGTAATATTTAAAAAAATACGCGCCACTAAAATAACCACTAATAAATAATAAAAGTAGGTGTGAAAAGTGTTTTGTATGTGTGAATAATATATTTATACTGCTTAATCTATCTATTTAATAATTTCGTGCTTATATTTAAGGATTTTAATTAAAAACTGAGAAAATTAATTTTTTTTTATTTATACGTATTTTTTTAAATACTTTTGGTGCATCCTCGTATATCATGTGACGTTTACCTTTTTTAAAACTAGCATGCATATGTTATTTGTTCTGTTAAATATAAACTTGTAAACATAATAATTAAACCCCCGTTAATTATTATCTAAACTTTCAAAATTCGATTTATTTAGTTACTTTTGCTCAGCCGATAAACCTAATTTGAGTATCGTTTAGCGAAATGATGTATTATCCATGAAATTGTCCAGTATGCCACTATAATATCAGTTTAGTTTCACAGAATTTATTTAAAGATTATCAAAATCTCAAAATCTCTATCAAAACAGAGTTATATAACATTTAGCAAAAAAAAGGGTTGTACAGGGTCTGTCAAAATTAAGCATTTAGATGCCTAACAATATGCCGTTTAGAAAGATTTAAAATTCCGTGTAATGCGGAGATATCTGGAAAAAAAAACGAAATATTGAAAAATGTTTTTTTTTTCCTGAGTTTATTTAAAATCGGATCTCAAATTGCATTGCCACTTTTTCCGCTCTATCCAATGGTAATATCCAGTCTAGAATCCGACGTTTCGTTTTCACGGGATCATCATCAACTTTACTTTTCAAATGCGAAGTTTAATTTTTTTATCATTTTTCAGATGATGTTGGCGTTATTAATATGAATATGTGTTTTTAATTTTTTTAATTTTAATTTTAATATTTTTTATTATTTATTTTGCTTTGTATTAAAACATAAACGAACCTGTTTATTTAATTTTATTATTTTTTTTTTATTAAAAATGAAGGCTCCCAATTTTTTACTTAACACAAAAAGCAAAATAAAATATTTTAATAGAATATAAAAATGTCAAAAGTTAAACTTAAAAAAAAAGAACAAAAAATAATAAAAATACATATTCATATTAAAAACCTCAATATCGTCTGAAAAATTATAAAAAAATTAGTTCGTATTTAAAAATAGAAAGTATGACGACCCCTTGATGACGAAACGTTGAACTTCAAACTGGATACTACCAGGAAAAGTGGCAATACAGAAGTGCAATTCAATTTGAAATCCGTTTTTAAAAAAGCCCTGAGAAAAACCCATCGATTTAAAAAAATGTTTGCTTTTTTTGCCCTAATTTCACCAACGCTGTATTTCTTACGATTTTCGAGATCCCCATACATAGACTCGAATTCGAGCCACCCTGTACACATTGTTTTCTTACCAAAAATGCCTAAGTGTATTTCAGTATAAATTCTGCTAGCAGAATGTATGTTTCAAGGCAACATAGACATGTAAAACATAAAAATTAAAATGAAGTAAAAGCTTTAAATCCCAGCTTAATCGACACCTTTTTTTTCAAAAATTTACTGAATTTCGAATAAGATTTGTGCGGCGTCCTTTAACAAGGCAGTTTATATTTGCCTTATGAGTATGACTGAAGCATTTAATAAGATTTAACTGCAAGTATTGTGTTGTGTTCAAAATCTTCAACTTTCTAGCATGGAAACCTAAATCATATAGTATAATATGAAGCTTAAAAGATAATTAAAATGTTGAGCGATACACACTATATGGAAGCGAGGGTGCACACTGATACTGAATTAATTCAATGAATTTACAATTGAAAGCGTATGGGAGCTAAAAGCTTTTTTTTATCTAATTAATAATACTATTTGTGAAAAAAATAAATGATATTTATTCACTTTTACCTACCATCTATGAATTTATTATTTTTTGTTAAAGTGTTTGGCTTAGACGCAGTCTAACAGAATTTTTAGTAGCGATTTTATTTTTAGAAATATTTCGTCATATACCTGATTAATGGTGATATTATTCTCAGATCTAACACTGACAATAATTGAAAATATTTTGTTTCTTAGGTAGATGATCCTACTATTTGAGAGTTAGTATATAATCAGCAATAACTTAGAATAACATATATTAAAGAAATTTTACGAAAATATGAAAGCTTGTAGCTTGCATGATTCACAGTCACAGAGCCCTTCCCTGTTTCTATGTTATTATGGGTAAAATAATCGAGTCCAGTGGATGATGAGTTTTCTGGTACAATCGGACTAATTTTTACATAATTATTTTCCTGGATACAATATAAGTTGTTTTTATACATGTTAACATCGGATATATAGGGTGTTTCAAAAAACGCGCCAACGCTCGGCTGGAGACTTGTCATCCAAAAATAAGAAAAAAAGTGTATACACGGTGTCCCATATAAGAATGCACAGTACAGTGATCTCGCAAACCAGAAGAGGTGCAAAGATGATTAAATTAGAGAAAAGGTGTGCCTTGCTGAACCCTACAACGCCATGCTTCGAAATGTAAAAAAATCCTATTACTTCTGAAGATATTTGAGAAAACCCGATTTTCTCGATTACGTTTTTATTTTTTTCTAACTTTATTTGAAAAGATATGACAATACAAATTTCACTTTCCCATTGTCACTTTTCCTGCTCTTCAAGTTGGTGTTATTACATTTTCAATCTGACATTTCGTTTCTTAGCAACCATCATCAACTTTGTTTTTTTAAATAGTCGAAAAAATTTATTTTATCCCTAAAAAACTCTAATTTTAATCCTAAATTCAACAACATATCGCTATTTACATTTATCCGACGTTTCGGATAAAAAAAACCATCATCAATGGTATTTGATGATGATAACGAAGAAACGAAACGTCGGATCAAAAATCTAATTACGTCATCATGTATAGGAGGCAAAATGGCATAAGAATGTGAATTTTATTTTGATCAATTTTTTTTATTAAAGCCTTAAAAAAATGAATAATTGCAATCTACGAATTCTTGAAATTTAAAATATAATTAATTTTTTTCAGATTTTAAAGATGAGGATAGAATCACAATAAAATTCACGTGTCCATGCCAATTTTTGTCCTCTACCTAATGACGTAATTAGTTTTTTGATCCCACGTTTCGTTCCTTTGTAATCATTAAATAACATTGATGAGCCGAAACGTCGGATAAATGTAAGGAGCGATATGTCGTTGGATTTAGGATTAAAATTAGTGTTTTTTTTAGGAATAAAACAAATTTTTTCGACTATTTGAAAAAACAAAGTTGATGATGGTTGCAAAGAAACGAAACGTCAGAGTGAAAATCTAATAACATTGAAGAGCAGGAAAAGTATCAATGGGAATGTGAAATTTGTATTGTTATGTCTTTTGAAATAAAGTCAGAAATAAATAAAAACGAAATCGGGAAAATTCGAGTTTTTCCAAATATTTTCGGAAGGAATCGGATTTATTTAGATTCCAAAGCATGACGTTGTAGGATTCAGCAAGGCACGCCTTTTCTCTGATTTAATCATCTTTGTATCTCTTTTGGTTTCCGAGATCCCTGTAGTGTGCATTCTTATATGGGACCCCGTGTATAAACGCAGGTGCTTAGTTTTCAAGATACAGGGTGTTAAACATTTAAAAAAAAGTTTTTTTTTAAATATCTTAAATATCTTTTGTCCGATTTTGTTGAAATTGGCAACGCTATTTATAGTGATAAGGGGCTAATTTTGCTTTAACTAGATGAAAATGATCAAGTCCAGTGGCGTCCCGGGAAGCACCTAAACGTGTGCCACTGACTTATTTGCAACTTTTATATTTTCTTATGGTTAAGCCCCTAAATTTTTTTTTGTCTCTTGAGTTGTTTTCGAAAGAAAAGATAAAAACCACATTATTGCATGAAAATTGACAAAACGCATATTTTGTACCTTTTTGCCATGTATGCGAAAGAAATAAGTAGGCTTTGGAAAAAATAAAAGATTGACAGATTATGATCTATTGACAACTAAATAAATTTGATATTCTTGCTTGTGACTAAAGATATTTTTCTTACTCTTTGATTCGGTGGTGCAAATATGACTCTTACAAATTATTCTTCACATGAATTGACCGACATGCTCTTAGTTTATGGTGAAGCGAAGCAAAATGCACACGAAGCAGTAAGAATTTAACATCGAAAAATTTCCTCAAAGAAAAATTCCGCATAAGTCCATATTTGAAAATTTACTTCGTCGTTTACGGCAAACCGGTTTTCTAAAACCAGCCAAATCTGATTCTGGACGCAGAAGATAACGACGTAGCGTTCAAGTTGAATAAGCTATTTTGAATACTGTTCAAAATGACCCAACTACAAGTACAAGAACTGTTGCAAATAAGTTGGAAAATATATCAGCATCCTCTGTCTTAAGGAATTTACAGTAGCAACAATTGAGGCCTTATCATTTTACAAGAGTTCAAATGTTGATGCCTAGGGATTTTGTTCCCAGGAAAGAATTTTGCCAATGGTTTCTGAGGAAGTTAAGGCACGATAGAAAGTTTTCACGAATTGTACTATTCACTGATGAAGCATCATTTACCAGAAAAGGTATAATAATTTTCACTATTTACACACTTTGGCTGACGAGAATTCAACTTTATTGAGAGGCTTAACCATTTTATCGTTAACAATTTGCTATTGAATTGATTCCCTTGCATGTAAGAGGCAGCATGTGGTTCCAGCATGATGGGGCACCGCCACATTTATTTGAAACATACGGTGTTCGTAGGATTGGACGTGGAGGACCTGTTGGTTGGCCACCTCGTTCACCTGATATAAATCCTTTGGATTTTTATTTCTGGAGACGTCTGAAATAAATTGTGTATAAAACGCCTGTTCATACAAGAGAAGAACTAATGCAACGAATAAACGAAGGATTTCAAAGAATTAAAGCAAATCGCCATGTTTGTATTAGAGTGCGAAAATCCTTACGTCGTAGGCTACACGCCTGTAATGAAGCTGATGGTGGTCATTTTCATCATTTTCTTTAGTGTTAATTTTTTTTAGAAATAAGTTTATTGTTTATTAAAAGGTTTAAAAAATAAATGTTAATAAAAATACAATTTGTCAATTTTCTCCCAAACGGCTTGATTTATCAAAAAGTAATAAGAGGTAGTTTGTGTTTAGTTCCTGGTCACACATTTTTTTACAATTATATTAATAGGTACTCCCAAATGTACGCTTCTGCTGAAAAAAAAAATGTATTATAGTTTGGTAAAAAATACCATCTATGCATCACATCATTTTACCAAAGTTTGAACCAAATATCTCTAAAACGTTAGATTTTTATGATTTTTCTTAACACCTTGTATTTCAAAAACTAATAGTTTGTGAACCAATGTTTATTAGAGTATTTTTGGATGACCAATCTCTCGCCGAGCGTTGGTGCATGTTTTTGTTGTCCAGGGACATGCAATAATATGCTTTTCATTTTTTCTTTCGAAAACCATGTAAGATGAAAACCACTCAAGAGACAAAAAAAATTATTTTTAGTGGCTTAGTCATAAAAAACATAAAAATTGCAAAAAAGTCAGTGGCGTACATTTTTTCGTCAATAATATTCGGTAAGGTGCCTTCGGGGACGCCACTGGACTTGACAATTTTAATCTAGTTAAAGAAAAATTAGTCCCTTATCACTATAAATAACGCTGCCAAGTTTCAACAAAATCGGGCTACGGATATTTAAGATATTTTAAAAAGCCGTTTTTTTATGTATCTTGAAATTAAGCATTTCCGGACTTACGTTTATATCAACTTTTTTTCTTATTTTTGGATGACGAATCTCCAGCCGAGCGTTGGCGCATGTTTTTTGAAACACCCTGTATATGCAGTGCCTTAAAAAAATTAACAATTGCAATCTACGAATTCTTGAAATTTAAAATATAATTATTTTTTTTCAGATTTTAAAGAGGAGGATAGAATCACAATAAAATTCACGTGTCCATGCCAATTTTTGTCCTCTACCTAATGACGTAATTAGTTTTTTGATCCCACGTTTCGTTCCTTTCTAATCATTAAATAACATTGATGAGCTGAAACGTCGGATAAATGTAAGGAGCGATATGTCGTTGGATTTAGGATTAAAATTAGTGTTTTTTTAGGAATAAAACAAATTTTTTCGACTATTTGAAAAACAAAGTTGATGATGGTTGCAAAGAAACGAAACGTCAGATTGAAAATCTAATAACATTGAAGAGCAGGAAAAGTGTCAATGGGAATGTGAAATCTGTATTGTTATGTCTTTTGAAATAAAGTCAGAAATAAATAAAAACGAAATCAGGAAAATTCGGATCTCTACCAAATTTCAACAAAATCGGGCCACGGAAATTTAAGATATTTTAAAAAGCCGTTTTTTATGTATCTTGAAATTAAGCATTTCGGGACTTACGTTTATATCAACTTTTTTTCTTATTTTTGGATGACGAATCTCCAGCCGAGCGTTGGCGCATGTTTTTTGAAACACCCTGTATGTGCAGTGCAGGTATGCATCAAGATACACAGCGTGTCCCACGATTATATTCTGCGTTTTCGCTAAAAACAAAACGGAAAGTCCCACCACAGTAAACGGGGGGGTACCACTAAATATTCACGTTGATCAGGAACATAATTCTGAGAGATAAAATAATAAGCTATTTAGACAAATTCTTTTGAATTAGGTATTGTAGGTCCAAAAACCTACGAAACTATTTTTTACCTTGTCCTAGCTTTACATAAGTATAATCAGTCCACAGATAAAGAGTATTCTTTATTATTTTTATGAATCGCCTGAGCCAAATTATATGTAACATCGATCCATCTAAGATATTTTTTTATAAATTTTGTATTAAATTGATGGAATAATTACTACTAATAATTTTAATTAAAATTTTGGAAATCTTAAAACATTCATTGTTTTAATTTCTCTGTAATGACTGACAGTATACATTACCAAAATGGCGTGTCTCCCAGAAGCAATAAAATACCAAGAATAATTACCGTGACATTATTTGCAGTCATCAGCAAGCCACCGCTTAATAGTTCATAATAGTTTATTCCATAATTTATTACCATTATGCCCACAAAACTGCCCATAGCATGTTAGATCTAAATTGGTTTAGGTGACAATAAATGCAGAAGTTATAGGGAGCACGTTGATATTTTCCAAGAAAGACCCTTCTGAAATATTCGTAAATAATAATCAACCTGCCAAGCCCAAAACGGTCAATAAAAATAAAATGCATGGAGCCTCTATTGAAAATTGCAAATTGGTGATCTTTTGATTTTCAGTTTGGAAAATCTAATTTAAGCATACATGCCAGCCAACGCATAGTTAATTTCAAGATATCAATTCGTAAACCCCGTGAGTTCTGCTATAAAAAGTTCTACTTATAACAATGTTCCGTACGAGCACGGAAAAATCGAGGAAAGTCAAGTTAAATTGAATCATGCAGAAAATCCCCAAAAATGTCTAAAATTTTCAATACCTCGGCAATTTTACGAGTCTGAATAGATTGCTTCGCTTTTGATGCATTATGGTTTAAAGAATCATGTCTTCCAGTATTTTGACATGACATGACGTTTAGGTCTATATATGTAACTGTATACATTTAATTGCCTGAAATCTCATTGAAAACGTTGAGGCTGGAAAAATTAGTCAGAACCAAAAAAATTTAGATTTTTTTTGGTGAATTTTATGGCAGATTTCGATGTAAAATTTTACTTGTACCAAATCGGTGCATATAGTTTTTGTGGTAAGTAAGTAGATTATTTGCCTGAAATCATCAATTCAAATGATTTGATGGGCCAGGATAGAGAATTTGTCTATTTTTCAAGCCATAAGCGCGCTAAAATTTTAGTTTAAACATCAAAATTGTCGGAAGTAATTTCAAAATATACTTGAATTTCATAAAATGAATCTCACATTGTTGATGTTTTTACATCTATTGGTTGTGTGGTCATAAGCAAGAAAGCTATGTATCATGTTATCTTTATAGGAAATATTTTGCGAACACTGACGAATCTCTACAGATGACAGAAAATATAGAAAACTAATGCAATCATTTCCTTGCAAGCAAATATTTAAGAACGCCATGTGATATGACATAATGATCAGGTTTCATTTCATTACTAACTTTTTATCACTTTATTTACCTGAATCTACTTTCCCATGTCTATAAAAGTTTTCACTTGCTTCTAAAATATCAAAACAAAGATTTGAGCTAATTCGCAGTTGTTATTAGTGATACTTGATTTCAAATATATACACATATCTAATATTATTTATAAAAAATTTTTTATGACTTACATAAAGGCTTTTTATAATACCCCAGACAACGGTATGTTAATGTTTTAATAGTACTGAGAAAAAGGCCATGAAATGTACTTTTATGTGTTTGGACGATATGCTTTTAACATAAAACTGTTGGCCACCGTTAAAGCACAGCTTTCTCATCTGAAGTATTATTCATAAATCTTACGCATTCTGAATAGACATATTTTAAATAAGTCAATATTGTCAATAATACTAAATATATCAAAATGGTCTGTTTTTTTTTTCTTTCTATAAATGTATAGGTAATAAATATTGTTAATGATCATAACGTGTATAAGGAATTTATCATATTGTAGTCTTAAAAAAGTCATGGACAGGTATATGTTTAGCGTTTTTTGATCATTGTGTCTATTTACAAAAATTATCAGCCATTACTAAGCTAAAATGTTCGTAAAAAACGAAAAACAAAGGGCATTTTTAACATTACTTTCACTTTGCAAGCCAACTAATGGATTTTGAAAAGCGTTTCATAGTTCGAAAGCTTGTTTAGTGCAGATATTCCATGTGAAATAATTTCCACTAATTATGTCAATTTCACATGGTATAGAGTGGAGAAGATGATAATGTAAAAATTGGAAAAGGTTGAAACATATTTTCCTAATCATTTTAGTCTTACTAAAACAGCGAAATTTGAAGCTTAATGCTATAGATTTATCGAAAAGGACAGCTTTTATATATATATACACATTAGTTGTATGATACGAAGCCCAACATATTTGACAGATGACTGGAAGCCCTGTCTTTCCATTGGTTCTAACAGAGTGTATTTCATCATAAAAAGTTACTTTTTACATTATTGATTAAAGCACCCACAGAGGGGTAATATTTTCAATATATGCAAATATCGATACATATTGCACATTTTTTTGAGCCCAGCATGCTGCAGTGATTGTAGGAAGCCCCATGTGTATTATATGTACACTTATCTGATGACACGGAGCCCTAGAATGTTGCCATGCGTATTCAATTTCATGGTTTCAGGGAAAATATGTATTCAGATTTATATGAGTGTAGTAAAATAAATAATTTCTGTTAACATGTGACTTTCCACTCATATGGTTCAAAAAGCAGGTAAATCCAATATTATTTTACTGATGTAGATATTTGTAAGTTATTATATATATTTTTTTATATTTTCACCAACTGGTAAAAATGGAACTGCTTACTTTTTGAAGCAAAGTTCATTTTTTTATGGCAGTGGCACACACACTAAAGGGAGATCCTGTGGCGCTCGACGAGCGGTGTGTGTGCGAAGATGTTGATTGACACGGTTCTTGAATAGTTGTAGGTTGTAATTAGTGGGAAACAGATGTACTGGGAGTAAGTTCCACAGTGATGCAGTGCGCCAGACAAAGGAGTTCTTGTAAAGCGATGTTCTAGGTGTTTCCAGTTGTACGACGAACGGGTGCGCTCTTGCCGTCTGTCGTGACCGTCTGACAGGAGTTGTCAGGGGCGGGATGAGGCGGGCCAAATCCTGGGAACATCTGCCTTGAAAGTATCTGTAAAACAGAGACTTCTCGGCCACATGTCTGCGGTGTTCCAAACTATCCAGATTCCGGGTCGCCGACGAGACGCACAGCTCTCTTTTGAATGAAATCCAGCAGCTTTAGGGTGTGATTTGGTGCGGCACCCCAGATATGTGAGCAATATTCTAAGCACCAAGCTTCTGGGAGGCTGATTTTGCGATGTTAGCAACGTGGTCATGCCAGGACATATTGCTGTTGACCGAGACACCCAGCAGTCCGATTGACGAGGATGAAGGAATGGTCGATCCTCCCATAACGATGTCAGGGCCCGCTGTATTGGCCCTCTTGGTAAACGTTGCTTCTTGGGTCTTTGCTGCATTGAACTGGACCAAATTTCGGTCGCCCAAAGTTTGAACTTTCTCCAGGTCTTGATTTATTGCCGCAATCTGCTCCTGTCTGCGGTGATGAGTCTCAGTCGCTGGTAAGGGTTTTTCTGATCTAAAATGGGAGACAAGGGTACTGTCATCTGCAAAACTGTAAACAGGATTATTCGTTTCGATCAGCAGGTCATTAATATAGATGGGAAACAGGGTTGGTGAAAGAATTGCGCCCTTAGGCACGCCCGCGTTGATGGTGAATGTGTCTGAGATGTGTCAATCAACTGCAACGTGCAGAGATCGGTTCTTAAGGAAACTGGCAAGCCAGCTGCAGAGAGAGGCTGGCAGTTTGTTGAGCAGTCCGTCATGCAAAACTCTGTCGAATGCCTTTGAAATATCCAACGCAATTGCTCGAGACTCTCCGTAGTTCTCAATTGCTCTACTCCATATATGAGTGACATAGACCAATATATCTCCTGTTGTTCTCTCTTTGCGAAAGCCGTATTGATTATCGCTGATTATTCTGTTGTTCTCGAGGTACTTGAGTAGTTGCTGATTGACTACACGTTCCATGACTTTAAAGATTATTGGAAGCAAGGCAATTGGGCGATAGTTTGAGGGCGTGGTTTTCTTGCCTTTTTTTTTGGAACCGGTTGCACTCGAGCGACTTTCCAAGAGGATGAGTAAATCCCTTTTCCGTAAGACAGATAAAAAAGCCTGGAAAAAAACGGCTAGTTCTTTAAGGATTTTGCGAATATCACGGTGATGAAACTTGACTTCTGCCATGGTAGTGTTGATGTTCGATATGGTGGGGAGAGTCTTGCCTTGGGGGACGTCTAAGGTAGAGTGCGATGAAAACATTTTGGCGAGCATGTTTGCTTTTTCCTTGGCTGTAGTCGCCGTGATGCCACGTTCGTCTGTCAAAGGTGGGAGAGACGTTTTTGTAAAGTTGTTACTTACTGCCTTTGCTACCGACCAGAAAATTCTGGAGCCACTGGGGCATTGCAAAAGTTTATTCCTGATCCTTTGATTGTGGTTGTCCTTAGTTTCGTCGATCACACGTTTGCATTCGTTTCTCGCTTCGACAAAATAATTGCGATTTTCAGCGGTCTGATTTTGCTACCAGTATTTGTAGGCTTGCTGTTTCCTACCTACAGCTCTTTCGCATCTTCTGTCGAACCAGGGCTTTCCTTTTGATGGTAACTTGATGGAATTTGGGATGTATGCTTCCATTCCTGAGGAGATTACTTGCGTGATCTCTTCGCAGCAGACTGACGGGTCGTCAGTGCCAAAGCAGACGTCGATCCAAGGAAAATCTAGGTAGAACTCCCTTAGATCGTCCCAGTTTGCAGAATTGTAATGCCAGATTTTGCGAGGCAATGGTGGATCCTTCTGTATGAGTGGCAATTCACAAACCGTTGTAATAAGTTTGTGGTCGGAAGTACCTAATGGTGGGCCAACTGTAATTGTGTACTGGTCAGGATTGGTGGTTATAAAAAGATCCAGGAGGGCGGCGAATTCGCCACTCTCTGAGATTCGAGTTGGTTCGTCTACAAGTTGAGTAAGCCCGCAGCTGATGGCAAATGCTTCAGCTTCGCTACCTTCGTTGTCGGTCTTGTTGTGCTGTTTGGGCCAGTTGGTGTTGTGGGCATTGAAGTCTCCCAGAACGATTATTTCTAAACTGGGGTGATTGACCTGTATTGAGTCAAAAGTGGTAGCTAGTGTTGAAAGAAAGCTTTGGTAGGCTCTATCTCTCGGAGGGCGATAGACAACATATAAACTTGGTTAATCCCTTGGCGGTGAACTTGAGCCACATGACGTCAAGGTTGTTCGGTTTGAGTGTTTCCTCGCGGTGACATGAAAGGTCGCTTCTGACAAAAAGGCATATTCCGAACTTATGTCTAAATCGGGTATGTAAGTCGTAACCAGGATAGGGGTAGTTCACTGTTGTTGTAGGACATACTTGTGTGTCTGTAAGGGCTAGTATGTGTGGTCTATTTGCTTGTAGATGTTGGTGTACGGAATTTATGTTTGTATTTAGGCCTTTTATGTTGCAGAAATCTATTCTAAATTTGTTCGGTATCTTTGCTGTCTGTGAAATTCGGAATGAAGGGCTCCCAGGGCCACCCAGCGCCCGGAGATCCGGATGGCCGGGGAGTTTACCTCCGGAATATTTTGATCCCCGGGTTCCACAGTAGGAATATATGGACATTATGTCCATATACTCCTACTGTGGAACCCGGGACCACCAGCGCGAAAGCGGAACGTGATTTGGGAAAATCACTTAGCGCTTCCCAGTTCTGGTGGGGTGGTCTTTCACCGGACGATGCGAGTAGGCGTATGCATCTAC
Organism: Pissodes strobi; assembly: GCA_016904865.1. Lineage (NCBI taxonomy): Eukaryota > Metazoa > Arthropoda > Insecta > Coleoptera > Curculionidae > Pissodes > Pissodes strobi. Next base: position 2,688 of record JAEQML010068037.1, on the reverse strand, counting down.
CACCTAGGGCCGCTTCCACTGGAAGCATCGGCCTCAGACTCACTCCATTGGTGGTCCCTAGTCTGACAGGGGTAAAAATGGGGTTTGTTGCCAGTGTACTTTGGTATTCTCCAGTCTGGAGGGGGACGATGGGATTTGATGGGCCACATCCCGTGGCAACTCATACCATACCATACTGGCATGTGAGGGGATCATTTTGATATTGATTTTTAACTGGCCAATTCATGCGTTATGAATTGTCTGATATTTAACCGAGATATAAGGTATTCCCCAAAAAAATAAAAAAAATTTCAGTGTAAGTCGCGTTTTTCAGGACATTATATATTGATTTTCAGGTTGTCCATTCATTCTTTATATATGTTACAAATACAAATCGAATTGCTAGTCCCCATTTTAAATGCATATATCTCATTCAGTGTTTTTGACTTATCGAAATAAGACAAACACCAATTGTAGGTACGCTGCTCGAATGCACTCGGCGAAAAGAATTATGGGCCTAAATTGATTTTTTTTTAAATGGCATTCAAAATGAAAGTATTTGTCCTAATTTCAAAAATATATGGGTTGTTCATGTTGAGGTTAGTTAGTTAGAGATTGACCACACTGTATTTCCTAAATTATAACAGTAATAGTTTTTTCCAGTGTAGATGGTGTTTGTTAGATCATTTTGATATTGGTTTTCAGCATATTTATCCATGCTTTACGTAATATGTTAAAAGCGCAAATTGATTTTTTTGGGATTTAACCGAGATATAAGATACTTTCCATATAACAATATTATTTTTCAGAGCAAGTTGCAAAGTGGTACTAATATTATTGCTTTATGAAGCATTATTTGAAAATAGGTTTGTCTAAATATATTTAGACACATGTCACCTTTTATTATTTGTAGTTAGACTAGTTAAAAGCCATGCAACTAAGAAACAGATTATTATGAAACAATACACGGAATTTTATTTATTAGAAAAACTATTAAATATAATCACAAAGGAATCAGCTGTAAATGGAGTTAATTTGCAAAAATTTTTTCCGTAACCTTTTTAAAATAACTGTTTTTCAAAAAGAGACGAACTTTGAGTCTAAAAATTGGTGAATCTATTACCAAAGAATATTCTACTAGAATATTCTTTGCTATTACCTAGACTTAACTTGCCTTTTGCACAAAATTTCTTTATTGTTACTGCTAATTTCTATTTATTCTTTCTGCAAAAAATTTTCCTTAAAAAAAGTTTGGCTTCGTAAAAAAATAACTTGGACTTGTTGCACTCTTGCCTATCCCTCTGTAAGACCGAGTTCAAGTTTAGTCTCGAGGTTTCGGAAATGAGAAAAAAAATTATCTCACGATTACAATACACATACATCCATTTAGGGTAGTAAGGAATGAAAGAATTCAGTCCGAAGTTATCAAAAACCTAAATCGATTTATTTAATTCTCGTGTACTGCGATTCATTTAAACACATGTACTCAATACTTAACTAATACACACAAATAAAAAAAAAATTGTGTGTGCTTAAGACCACACGATAGAAGTGAAAACTTCAACAAGTGGGATCATCGTTTGTCAGAATTTCGATCCGAGCCTTCGTTGCAGAGATACGGACGAAAAACGGTTTTCCCCCCAAAATCTCTCCTTAAACGAGAGCCCCGGTCCCCCCCGTATGGCCTAAGGTGCCCCCCCATGGGGTGCACCTACCATAAAAATTTCGACCCCGTACCTCTTCCCGTTCTCCCGAAATGAATTATTTAAGTTTTTCTTTCTCCTCCTCCCCTGGCCAAACGGGGGGAGAGTACAGAGTCCCCTTTTCTTCCAGGATCTTCTTTTTTACCCCGGCTACATCCCCTGAAAATTTCAGCCCTCTACCTAGACGGGAACGGGTTTTCCCCCAAAATTCCCTCTTAAATTAGAGCCCTGGTCCCCCCGTATGGTCTAAGGTGGCCCCCCATGGGGCGCACCTACCATAAAAATTTCGATTCCGTACTTCTTCCCGTTCTTAAATTAATTATTTAATTTTTCCCTTCTCCCCCCTCCCCTGGCCAAACAGAGGGGGGTACGGGGTCCCGTTTTCGTCCAGGATATTCTTTTTACCCCGGCTACATCCCCTGAAAATTTCGGCCCTCTACCTATATGGGAACATGCCAGTAGAATGAGCGTGACGTTACATATCCGACCGTGACGGCTCGGTCTCATTCAACCCTTTCGATGTTTTACGCAGCCCGGGCGCCCGAGCCATGTACTTCTTAAGGACGAATATAATAATAAAATAACTGAAATAGCCCGAGATACTGGATAGTAAGTTTCTTGGAATTCTAAATATAGACACACAAAAAATTTAATACGACGTTGCCAATTAAGCCGGGACATGTAAAAGCTGCCATGTACCCAAAGGCTTCGTATAATGCTCAGTATCTCGAAAGAGTATATAATTTTTACACAGATTGCGAAGGGTGCCCTCTATGGAACGTTGTTGGGAACTACGGTACGCATGTTTTACGATATAACCGACCCATATGAAGCCCATGTTAAATTTTGGCTATAGTTTCCTGTAGCCACTATGGGCTTGTTGACAATTTTATACACCTTGTTTTTAGCAAGCCCGAAACCGGGCTTCGTACAAGTGTATAAGGCTTCTTAATGTAGTGATATATAGTATTTTGGGCTTCCGAAACACTGTTAATGAGTATATATA